>CM076580.1:1551335563-1551556256 GCA_034641835.2 Pinus albicaulis | reverse complement strand
CAGGGGTTGGGTCCAGTGGAAGTCCCCAACTTTGATATTTCTCTGATCGAGTAGCCCTTTGCTGATGTCTATTTCAGCGCATATTCTGCCAAAGGTGTATAATCCTTTCTCCCCCCTTGAGGTATCTGTTGCCAGGAAACAGCCTAAGGTATCCCCAATCCCTTGGAAAACTTAGAAGTGCCAGAGATGCGCCGGGAGGTTTGGAAGTCTGACCCAAATGGGAAGCTTGGTGATGACAGCCGTAGAGGGGTCAAAGTCTGGAAACCATGGAGTAAGAAAAATCCCCGCCGATCCCCAAAACCAGGGTCCTTCCTGTAAGGCTTTCTGATAGTCTTTATTGGATGCAAATGCCACAATGAAGAAGCCTTTTGAGTAGAAGAAGACTTTGCAGTTTTTGGTCCAGTTAGAATGGATCCACTCGTATAGATCTATTGTTCTAGGCCATAGGCCATTAAACCTACATATGAGGGCTATTTCTGCGAATGCCTGGGATTGGTCATCCAACGATGGATGGGAGATTTCAATGGAAGGTATTTCCTCCATTTTGTCCACCAGAAAAGGCTTGGGAGCCTCAGGTGGTTGAGCTGCTTTCTTGGTTGTTTGTGCGTGAACCGCATCCTTATAGGAGAAGGCAGGAGCCGAGGAGGTTTGCCCAAATGCTCCACCTCTCAAGCGTAAGGATAGCACAACTAAAGCATCTTTCTCAATATTGTAGTAAAACAAGGGCAAATGGTCTTCAAGTTGTTTACCTTCGTAAAGCAGTCTCAGGAGTCTTGAGGGGATCCCCAATCTGAGGTCAAGTTCTCGCAGAAGGTCCTGCACCAGATCCATGGCATGCACCCATAACAGCTTTGTTCCACCAGAAGGAAGAGAGATCTGGATCTGGTATTGTGTCCCCAGATTTGGAAGGCCTTTGGCTATGAGAGCAGCTGGCTGAATATCTAAACCCTCCCGGGACTGGGCTTTGCCCCTAGACCAGATACCGAGGGCTCGCACACAAAGATTGCTGGAGCCTACAGCCGTATTCTGGCCATCGTAGACGTCCCCTCCTCTATCTGAAACTCGGTGTAAGGAGGCAACAAAAACTGGTAAGCGCTTGCAGAAATGACCTGCATGATCTGCGAGAGCTTTCCCAATAGATCTGCGGCTTGGGCGAAGAAAACCACCAGATGCACCCACGGTGAAGGGTGCAGAGCATGCTGTGGAGTCGGCGACTACAAGATTTTTGCATGCGCTCCTTGGAAGTCTGCAACTCGGGTAATGATGACCGCTTGGAGCAACAGCAGAGGGAAGCACAGAGCCTACTGTGAAGTCGACGACTGTTGCATAGCCGAACAGGGCAGTAGCAGGGGTAGAGTCTATGTCAGCGGCGGCTAGGCCTAAAACCCTAGCAGAAGCCATCTCCGTCGATGTGTTGGATTTTTTGAGATTGCCTCAAACTCAATCTTGAGCCAGCATAAGGTTGACTATCATTGACTAAGGATCTCATCAATGGCACTTGTGTCTTGATCTTGGAGTGGAAAATAGGTCAAGGGTCCTAGTATTGGTATTCGTCAATTGAAGTCTCTATAAGAAGAAGAATTTGTTCGGGTTTTCCTCTCAAGCAGGAGAGGTTTTGGCCCTGACTGGTAGCCTATATTTCGTGTCTCTTATCTCTTTATGGTTTATGGATTGATATTTTTTTGATGAAGAAGAACACTAATAATATAAGAAAGAGAAGATCCTAATCTAAGAAACTAAAAAACATCCATAAGCAGTTATCATAAGAAGAGAAATCACCTAATACTTTATTCCCTATATTTCTCAACAGACCAAGCCAATATTATTGAAGAAGGAACTCCAAAGAAGAATGAAGTCGAAGAATTAGATATAAGGGACTTACACTATTAATTCCTTTGCTCTAAGTTTTTGTTATTTCATTTTTTATTTTTTAGTTTTATAATTGTAGGTCTAACATATTTTTGGAAATAAATTTTTGAGTTATTTTTATAAGGTTATAGGTATCCCTCGAGTTTGGAGGGAGCCATCACCAACTTCCAAATATAAGTATCTTACTTCTTTTCACTTTTTGGTTTCTTTTACTTATCTAAGTTTGCTCATATTAAATACTAATCATATTTCTATTCCTATTTTATTTCCTTAGGAAAGGATTGTTGTATACTCGAGGATTATGGAAGGAAGCCTCACAAGACAAAGCTTTGAATTACAAGGTTTTTTAAGAAACAACGGTATGCCTTAAACCAAAAGTTTTTTATACTCATTCCCTTTGGAAATCAATTTCACAATACTAATATTATTGTGCTTAGCTCTCTTGAATCATAAAGATTCTTGATTGGGTGATTCATCATTAGATAAATCTACCCTCCTCATATCTTTGATCATTCTTGTAGAACCCTCAAAGGTTCTCTGTAAGAACCCTAACTTAAAGGTATTCCGTTAATAATGTGTGAAACCCTAGCCTATTTAGGGTTACTAATGAAGTCTAAAGAATTGTTTGATGTTTGAAGCTTTGATGATGTTTGGGGTTTTGGTATGGTTATGGAAACCCTAATCTGTTAGGGTTAGATAGTGATGACTGAAATCCCAAACCTTTGAAATTTTGAAAAATTGGGGTTTGCTATGTTATGTATTGAAACCCTAGAACTTTAGGATTTGGTAAGGTTTATAAGCAAGACCCGTATGACCTAGGAATGAATCCTTAGGTACATGTTTGTTCATATGATCAAGTTTGTTATATATTTGTTTGTGTCATTGGGTTTTCCTATCATATGTTGTTATGACATGATGCATGATGATGGAATCCAAGATATGTGTGTTGACCTAAATCTTGATGGTCATAAGTCCTAGGGTTTGGAACTAAGCCCTTGTAAAAATTTGATATTCTAGGATAATATTTGGAAATCTAGGGTTTTGTAGCTAAACCTTAGTAGAAATTAAATTCTCTATTATGTGATATGAAAATATGGAATCTATAACATTGTATTATGATTATTTAGGATTATTAGATGAAAATATAGGGTTTACATCAAACCCTACTAAAAGAAAATCATATTGTTAAAAATTTAATTTGAGTTGTGATTGATTGTTGAAGCTCATATATGAGATCTAGGGTTTGTATTAAATCCTAGTAGAAAGTCTAACATATGAATTCTAAAAGTTGTTATATGCCCTGTACTTTTTTCTTTGAGAGTTTATGTCGTAGAAGAATTTGTTATATCTCTCAAAGAAATATTGTGGCTTTAGATATAAAGAGATTGATGTTGACATGTTTTAGGATTTGTATCAAAACCTGGGCAAGAAGTTTGAAGTATGGAATTATTTGTTTCTTGTTGGTTATCATTAAGTATGTCTAAATTCTAAATGCTTCCATCATTATATGATTTTGGTATAGTTAACTTCATGCTTCTATAGTTTTCGATGTACTTTCTATATAGGTTGTGCAGGTACATAATCTTCAAGATGGTGAAGATGTTCGTAAGTAAATATGATAAGCATGATGAAGGAAGATATATGAATTTTGATGATCAACATGATTTTGTTGAGAAGAATGGAAGCCATGAGTGTTGGAAATACTAAGAGGGGGGTGAATCAGTATTTCTTTTCAATTGTTAATTTTACCAGTTAGATCACCTATATTTAGAACACAAAATGAACAATAACAATAAATGCTCTTATTAATTTATTCTTTACAATAAATCAAGTACTATATATGTAGGGCTCCAACCCTAGATGAAGACACCAATCTTCAATCTCCCAGGATCCAACCTATATTTGCCAAGCACCGACTTGGACTTGCAAGGCTCCAACATTGTCAATTCTGAGGCACCACCCTCAAGGGCTCCAACCCTATATCTGGTACAGGCTCCAACCTGGTCTCTTGAGGACACCTATCCTCTAGGGCTCCAACCCAATCTTCCAAGGCACCAATCTTGTCAATTTTGAGGCAACAACCTCAAGGGCTCCAACCCTATCTTCCAAGGCACCAACCTTGTCTCTATGAGGCTCCAACCTTCTGCTTCATTTCGTCAAGATATATTTGGTTATACTTACGGCTCCCAATGTATTCTTCAACGAGCCTGACAATCTTCATCTTACTCTTCACTGTAATCTACACATCACGTCATCAGTGACAACCTTTTCTTCGTAGAAGGTGTCACCGCTGCTCTTCATCGTTACCCGACCAAAATCCTTCAAGGTCACCTCATGATGACTTCAATCATGCATCAAGATCTCCAAGATTGTCTACGAGAGTCTTCAATTCTAAGCCCACTCAACAAATGTATTAATAGCTGCTACAATAGGATTCAATTAATACTCCTCAAGGTATGCTTTAAATCCACTCTTCAATATGGTCTCCAACAAGTTCAAGTCTTCACAATTGTCTCCAAGATCAGCTACTCTAAGGTCTTCAAGATGTATTCACCAAGATTCCTCCTAAAGAAAGCTCCAAACATGCCCAAATATATTGCTCTCAATGTCAATCTAAGTCTTCTTCAAAGAACCTTCAATAGTTGCTTCAAAGAGATTTCTCTCGGTATTTGTTTGAGCCCTCTATAGGTGGACTACCCAATCTCAAAAGACTGAACCTTCACAAGGAACATCACGAGTCTGAAGTTATACTTCGGTTCACATGCACTTGACACAGGTACGAGGCACCACAGTCTCCAATAATGAGTTGTAATGAACTATCTCTGAGTCCTCCACCAATCTGAAGCGAGTTACCTTAGATCTGAATCCCACTATCCCAAAGAATATATGTTTGAGCTAAAACGTAGCTACAGGTGACTATAACTAGGGCTGCCCACAAGTTTATCAAAGCTTCGAGCTATCAAGTCTGCCGACAGCTCCGATACAAGTCTATGCAGTTGATTGTTCACAGGTCTGAGTTTGATGAGGGTGAGGTCTGTGACTTACCACAAATCTGAACTGTAGGTGGTCCGAGCTCCACAGACTCAAATCCAAGTTATCTATCCACTTAATCAAGTCTAAGCTGAAGAGATGAGGTGGTTGTTTACTAATATTCCACAGGACTTTTAGTCTGAGCCCTCATATGGTGATTGTTCCTCCAGAACCTCAACAATTCGAGCTTCAAGAAATTGAACTCCAACTTCCTTGCAGATTTTAACTCCACAGGTGTGCAATTTGACCTACCATAGTTTTGTGGCATACCTTCTCAGCCTCCTTAAAATTCTTCACCCTTCTGCGTTATTCTCTGAATTTTCTCACCGAAATTTTATGGTTAGAGATGAATTTGAGACTTATATTTATAGTGGTTTCGGCCTTTAATGAAGAGACACGTCTCTTGGCCATGAAGCATGAGCCTACACAAGTCGGCTTAGGTCGGCACACTTGACAGAAATTTACCTTAAACTTGAAACATCAATAACTTTCAAACCGCTTGGAGTTTTGGGCTGAGTAATAGCTCGTTGGAAAGGCAAAATTATACTCTTCAAGATGGTGTAGGTTTCATTAAGGAATTTTGCCTCTAAGGTAGCAAAATATATTTTTTAATGTGAATGATTATTTATGAGTGAAAAAATGGAGGCAAGGAAGAATGCCTTCGAGTGTAGAGCCTCATGGTTTGATTTCTTCATTGATTATCTTCATAATCATGCCTTATCCTTCTTCAACATAGGGTCACCATCATCATGTCCTTGCCTTCTTCAACATACGGTCATTAGGTCAGCTGTCCTTAAGATAGTGCAGAGATATTACATCAAGAAAATGCAGCATCATTATGTAATTTTCATCATAAGGACATCAAGATTCACATCATTGGAGATAGGACATATCATTGTGTGTATGTCTTATAGTCCTTCATCAAGTGCAGTGATATGGTAGTCTTCCATTATGTTAGTCACTCATAGCCAAGACCTGATTTATCAAGGGGAGACCTTTGCTGACATAGGATGTCATCTAGGGTTTGAGAGCTTTTCATGTTTTTATTCAGGAATTCAACTTCCTTTTCAAGAAAGAAAATTTCTCCTTTCAACTTCTCACAATCTTCATCTTTCATAAGTAGTTGCTTCTTCATTTCTTCCATCATCTTTGTTGCTTCATGTGCTTCGATTTTAAGGGAGATGATATTTGATTTCATTATGAATACTTCTTCATTCTCCTTTGCTAGACTGGTCTCCATTTCTTCTTTTATTCTTGTAGCTTCACATGTTTCGGCCTTGAGAAGATTGATGTATGATTTTAGTTTCAAGATTTCTTCATCCTTTTCGTCTAGTTGGCATATCATGGTGTTTCTCTCCTTTTCTGCTTCATTAACTTGTCCTTCTATGAATGCCAAAGTTTCCATCACCTTCTCAGCTCCTTGCGCTTGTTTCCTTGCTTCTTCTAGTTGAGATCTAAGAGAGGAGACCTCTTCCTTGTATTGACCAATCTCCGCTTCAAGATTGTTCAAGCTCTTAATTCTTTGTTCAAGGTGGCTTGACAAAGTTTCTTCCCTTTTCTTTGCCTTATCCAATTGATTTGTTATAGATATGACTTCTTCATGATGCTTTCTTTTATTTTGATGAAATTCCTCTTTAAGTTTGCGAGCTCCTCATCTCTTTCTTGTACTTGAAGCTTGACAAAGTCAACTTCCTTCCTTGTCTTTTCTTGGTTACCATCTTGCGCTTTCTTCTTAAGTTCCTCATTTTCATTTTGAAAACTGTTAATCTCTTCCATGGAAGCCATAAGTTTATTCAAGAGATCTTCTTCAAAGTCTTCTTTAGCCTTGTTGTCATCTCTCTTATCTTCAGCTTCCTTGACGGAATATAGACTTCCTTCTTGTTTTCCATCATCTTCTTGACTAGAGATCATTGTCAACGCTCCTTTCGAGTGAAGATCATGAAGTTTGTCCCATATGACTTTTGCTTACGAACATTTTTCAAAATTGGCCTTCAGAGAATTTGGTAACCCATTCAAAATTGCCTTCATTGCTCTTGTATTGTACTCCTTGGATTCTTCATCCATCGTGTCATTAGTAATCACTGATTTCCAAACTTCAATTCCTTGACTCTTCAAGAAATTCCTCATTCTTTCCACCCATATATCAAAATTTCCATTAAACAATGGAGCCTTCGCAAATTGATTTACTTCAATTTCAATGGTTGAGGAAGACACGTCTTTAGGAGGATTGGAGACTTTCTTCCTTGGCTTTGCCATTTTTGTTCTAATGATCAACCTTCAAGTTGTTAGGCTTTGAGTGAAGGTACTGGCTTTGATACCAATTGTTGGAAATACTGAGAGTGGGGTGAATCAGTATTTCTTTTCAATTGTTAATTTTACCAGTTAGATCACCTATATTTAGAACACAAAATGAACAATAAGAATACATTCTTTTATTAATTTCTTCGTTACAATAAATCAAGTACAATATGTGTAGGGCTCCAACCCTGGATGAAGACACCAATCTTCAATCTCCCAGGCTCCAACCTTGTCAATTATGAGGCACCAACCTCAAGGGCTCCAACCCTATATCTGGTACAAGCTCCAACCTGGTCTCTTGAGGACACCTATCCTCTAGGGCTCCATCCCAATCTTCCAAGGCACCAACCTCAAGGGCTCCAACCCTATCTTCCAAGGCACCAACCTTGTCTCTATGAGGCTCCAACCTCCTGTTTCATTTCGTCAAGATATATTTGGTTATACTTATGGCTCCCAATGTCTTCCTCAACGAGCCTAACAATCTTCAACTTACTCTTCGCTGTAATCTACACATCACGTCATCAATGACAACTTTTTCTTCGTAGAAGGTGTCACCGCTGCTCTTCATCGTTACCTGACCAAAATCCTTCAAGGTCACCTCATGATGACTTCAATCATGCATCAAGATCTCCAAGATTTTCTACGAGAGTCTTCAATTCTAAGCCCACTTGACAAATGTCTTAATAGCTGCTACAAGAGGATTCAATTAATACTCCTCAATGTATGCTTTAAATCCACTCTTCAATATGGTCTCCAACAAGTTCAAGTCCTCACGATTGTCTCCAAGATCAGCTACTCTAAGGTCTTCAAGATGTATTCACCAAGAGTCCTCTTAAAGACTGCTCCAAACATGCCCAGATATATTGTTCTCAATGTCAATCCAATTCTTCTTCGAAGAACCTTCAATAGTTGCTTCAAAGAGGTTTCTCTAGGTATTTGTTTGAGCCCTCCATAGGTGGACTACCCAATCTCAAATTACTGAACCTTCACAAGGATCATCACAGGTCTGAAGTTATCTTTCGGTTCACATGCACTTGACACAGGTACGAGGCACCACAGTCTCCAATTTTGCGCTGTAGTGAACTATCTCCAAGTCCTCCACCAATCTGAAGCGAGTTACCTTAGATATGAATCCCACTGTCCCAAAGAATATATGTTTGAGCTAAAACGCAACTATAGGTGAATGTAAGTAGGGCTGCCCACAATTTTATCAAAGCTTCGAGCTGTCAAGTCTGCCCACACCTCCAATACAAGTCTATGCAGTTGATTGTTCACAGGTCCGGGTTTGATGAGGGTGAGGTCTGTGACTTACCACAGATCTGAACTGTAGGTGGTCCGAGCTCCACAGACTCAAATCCAAGTTATCTATCCACTTAATCAAGTCTGAGTTGAAGAGATGAGGTGGTTGTTTACTAATCTTCCACGGGAATTTTAGTCTGAGCCCTCATATGGTGATTGTTCCTCCAGAACCTCAACAATTCAAGCTTCAAGAAATTGAACTCCAACTTCCTTGCAGATTTTAACTCCACAGGTCTGCAATTTGAATTACCACAGTTTTGTGGTATACCTTCTCGGCCTCCTTAAAATTCTTCACCCTTCTGCGTTATTCTCTGAATTTTCTCACCGAAATTTTATGGTTATAGATGAGTTTGAGACTTATATTTATAGTGTTTTCGGCCTTTAATGAAGAGACACGTCTCTTGGCCATGAGGCATGAGCCTACACAAGTCGGCTTAGGTCGGCTCACTTGACAGAAATTTACCTTAAACTTGAAAAATCAATAACTTTCAAACCGCTTGGAGTTTTGGGCTGAGTAATAGCTCGTTGGAAAGGAAAAATTATGCTCTTCAAGATGGTGTAGGTTTCATTAAGGAATTTTTCCTCTAAGGTAGAAAAAGATATTTTTTAATGTGACTGATTATTTATGAGTGCATAAATGGAGGCAGGGAAGAATGCCTTTGAGTGTAGAGCCTCATGGTTTGATTTCTTCGTTGATCGTCTTCATAATCATGCCTTAGCCTTCCTCAACATAGGGTCACCATCATCCTGCCCTTGCCTTCTTCAACATAGGGTCATTAGGTCAGTTATCCTTAAGATAGTGCAGAGATATTGCATCAACCAAATGCAACATCATTTTGTACTTTTCATCATAAGGACATCAAGCTTCACATCATTGGAGATAGGACATATCATCGTGTGTATGTCTTATAGTCCTTCATCAAGTGCAGTGATATGGTAGTCTTCAATTATGATCATCAAGATACATGATTGGCACTTCATTTGTGTCTTGACATCTTAAACAAGAGTTGTAATTACTTGTAATCATCCTCTGGCATCTTCAAGAATATGTGCCATCCCAGTCACTGACATCATCAATGACAACCTAGACTAACAATCTCCCCCTTTATCATTGATGGAAATATTATTTCCCTTTCAACATTCTCTCCCTTTATCAATGTACCAAATGTACACCTCTTTATCAAATTTTCTTCATCATATTTTCTTCATCAATAATTCTTTCATAAGTATGTTTCTCCCCGTGTTTGCGGTGTTCTTCCTTTGGAAATGTGGTCCATGATAGATTGCATTTTATTCATGTAGATAATAACATAGTGTCATGACAACTCTTTCCATCACAATATTTTGCCTGTTTTGTGATCTAATAGAAGAAATTTTCAACAATGGTCCATCGAGTGAGAAGGGATTGTGTTATTCAATGCTCCCAAGTAAAAGATGATTTTCCATGTAGGGTCTTTTCGGCAAAACAATCAAAATCTCCTCAATCCAGCAATGGGTTTTTTTTTTTGGCAAGGTTTCACCATCAAATACTTGGAATATCAAGGATGACTTCATCTAGTCAACAACATGTGTTGATCGCTGAAGTGGTCAAGAGACTTCCGAATTCAACTTGTTTCCTTCCACTTAGCAAATCTTCTTCCGTTGATGGTTCAGTTTTCAAGGTGGTCCACGTCAAGTTATTGGACTGTTGTTTGTCCAATCTAAGAATACACCTCATTCATCCATATAAAAAATGGTCTCAAGACCTTGTTCTTGCAAAATTGCTTCGAGGAGATTGACGGGGAACATTATATTTGTCTTTGTGATATGCCCTACAATCTTTTTCCACGTGCCCAAAGTTTGTACAAGAATAGCAATATCCAAGAAATATACTTTGGTACCTGGGAGATGAAGAGTTCCTTGAAGTACTTTTGAAGTCTTTTTGCCTTGGGATTCTTTGATGATATTCATTGCCTTTTGTATTCTTGACACCATATGCAAGTCTCCTTGGAGTATAATTTCTTCCGTTGTTGTCTTGATTCTTCTCCTTGCCTTTGTTGAAACTGGGAGCATCAACATTTCTTTCTAGGTTCCTCACTTCTTTGTTGTTTGAAGCATTATCATTCTTGCTTGAGGATTCACTTGCATAGCCAAGACCTGATTTATCAAGGGGAGACCTTTGCTGACATAGGATGTCATCTATGGTTTGAGAGCTTTTCATGTTTTTATTCAGCAATTAAATTTCCTTTCCAAGAAAGACAATTTCTCCTTTCAACATTTCACAATATTCATCTTTCATAAGTAGTTGCTTCTTCATTTCTTCCATCATCTTTGTTGTTTCATGTGCTTCGATTTTAAGGAAGATGATATTTGATTTCATTATGAAGACTTCTTCATTCTCCTTTTCTAGACTACTCTCCATTGTTTCTTTTATTCTTGTAGCCTCACAGGTTTCGGCCTTGAGAAGATTGATGTCTGATTTTAGTTTCAAGATTTCTTCATCCTTTTCGTCTAGTTGGCATATCATGGTGTTTCTCTCCTTTTTTGCTTCATTAACTTGTCCTTCTATGAATGCCAAAGTTTCCATCACCTTCTCAGCTCCTTGCGCTTGTTTCCTTGCTTCTTCTAGTTGAGATCTAAGAGAGGAGACCTCTTCCTTGTATTGACCAATATTTGCTTCAAGATTGTTCAAGCTCTTAAGTCTTTGTTCAAGGTGGCTTGAAAAAGTTTCTTCCCTTTTCTTTGCCTTATCCAATTGATTTGTCATAGATATGACTTCTTCATGATGCTTTCTTTTATTTTGATGAAATTCCTCTTTAAGTTTGGCAAGCTCCTCATCTCTTTCTTGTACTTGAAGCTTGACAAAGTCAACTTCCTTCCTTGTCTTGTCTTGGTTACCATCTTGTGCTTTCTTCTTAAGTTCCTCATTTTCATTTTTCAAACTGTTAATCTCTTCCATGGAAGCCATAAGTTTATTCAAGAGATCTTCTTCAAAGTCTTCTTTGTTCTCTTCATCTTCTAGGTCTTCTTTAGCCTTGTTGTCATCTCTCTTATCTTCAACTTCCTTGACGGATTCTGGACTTCTTTCTTGTTTTCCATCATCTTCTTGACTAGAGATCATTGTCAATGCTCCTTTTGAGTGAAGATCATGAAGTTTGTCCCATATGACTTTTGCTGACGAACATTTTTTCAAAATTGGCCTTCAGAGAATTTGGTAACCCATTCAAAATTTCCTTCATTGCTCTTGTATTGTACTCCTTGGATTCTTCGTCCATCATGTCATTAGTAATCACTGATTTCCAAACTTCAATTCCTTGAGTCTTCAAGAAATTCCTCGTTCTTTCCACCCATATATCAAAATTTCCTTTGAACAATGGAGCCCTCGCAAATTGATTTACCTCAATTTCAATGGTTGAGGAAGACACATCTTTAGGAGGATTGGAGACTTTCTTCCTTAGCTTTGCCATTTGTGTTCTAATGATCAACCTTCAAGCTATTAGGATTTGAGTGAAGGTACTAGCTTTGATACCAATTGTTGGAAATACTGAGAGGGGGGTGAATCAGTATTTCTTTTCAATTGTTAATTTTACCAGTTAGATCACCTATATTTAGAACACAAAATGAACAATAAGAATAAATGCTTTTATTAATTTCTTCTTTACAATAAATAAAGTACAATATATGCAGGGCTCCAACCCTAGATGAAGACACCAATCTTCAATCTCCCAGACTCCAACCTGTATTTGCCAAGCACCGACTTGGACTTCCAAGGCTCCCACCTTGTCAATTCTGAGGCACCAACCTCAAGGGCTCCAACCCTATATCTGGTACAAGCTCCAACCTAGTCTCTTGAAGACACATATCCTCTAGGGCTCCAACCCAATCTTCCAAGGCACCAACCTTGTCAATTTTGAGGCACCAACCTTGTCTCTATGAGGCTCCAACCTTCTGTTTCATTTCGTCAAGATATATTTGGTTATACTTACGGCTCCCAATGTCTTCTTCACCGAGCCTAACAATCTTCAGCTTACTCTTCACTTTAATCTACACATCACGTCATCAATGGCAACCTTTTATTCATAGAAGGTGTCACCGCTGCTCTTCATCGTTACCCGGCCAAAATCCTTCAAGGTCACCTCATGATGACTTCAATCATGCATCAAGATCTCCAAGATTGTCTATGAGAGTCTTCAATTCTAATCCCACTTGAAAAATGTCTTAATAGCTGCTACAAGAGGATTCAATTATTACTCCTCAAGGTATGCTTTAAATCCACTCTTCAATATGGTCTCCAACAAGTTCAAGTCCTCATGGTTTTCCCCAAGATCAGCTACTCTAAGGTCTTCAAGATGTATTCACCAAGAGTCCTCTTAAAGACTGCTCCAAACATGCACAAATATATTGTTCTCAATGTCAATCCAAATCTTCTTCGAAGAACCTTCAATAGTTGCTTCAAAGAGGTTTCTCTAGGTATTTGTTTGTGCCCTCCATAGGTGGACTACCCAATCTCAAATTACTGAACCTTCATGAGGATCATCACAGGTCTAAAGTTATCCTTCCGTTCACATGCACTTGACACAGGTACGAGGCACCACAGTCTCCAATTCTGAGCTGTAGTGAACTATCTCCAAGTCCTCCACCAATCTGAAGCGAGTTACCTTAGATCTAAATCCCACTATCCCAAAGAATATTTGTTTGAGCTAAAACGCAACTACAGGTGACTGTAACTAGGGCTGCCCACAAGTTTATCAAAGCTTCGAGCTGTCAAGTCTTCCCACAGCTCCAATACAAGTCTATGTAGTTGATTGTTCATAGGTCTGGGTTTGATGAGGTTGAGGTCTGTGACTTACCACAAATCTGAATTGTAGGTGGTCCGAGCTCCACAGACTCAAATCCAAGTTATTTGTCCACTTAATCAAGTCTAAGCTGAAGAGATGAGGTGGTTGTTTACTAATCTTCCACAGGACTTTTAGTCCGAGCCCTCATATGGTGATTGTTCCTCCAGAACCTCAACAATTCGAGCTTCAAGAAATTGAACTCCAACTTCCTTGCAGATTTTACTCCACAGGTCTGCAGTTTGAACTACCACAGTTTTGTGGTATACCTTCTCAGCGTCCTTAAAATTCTTCACCCTTCTACGTTATTCTCTGGATTTTCTCACCGAAATTTTATGGTTAGAGATGAGTTTGAGACTTATATTTATAGTGTTTTCGGCCTTTAATGAACAGACACGTCTCTTGTCCATGAGGCATGAGCCTACACAAGATGGCTTAGGTCGGCTCACTTGACAGAAATTTACCTTAAACTTGAAAAATCAATAACTTTCAAACCGCTCGGAGTTTTGGGCTGAGTAATAGCTCGTTGGAAAGGAAAAATTATGCTTGTCAAGATGGTGTAGGTTTCATTAAGGAATTTTTCCTCTAAGGTAGAAAAATATATTTTTTAATGTGACTGATTATTTATGAGTGTAGAAATGGAGGCAGGGAAGAATGCCTTTGAGTGTAGAGCCTCATGGTATGATTTCTTCGTTGATTGTCTTCATAATCATGACTTAGCCTTCTTCAACATAGGGTCACCATCATCCTACCCTTGCCTTCTTCAACATAGGTTCATTAGGTCAATTTTCCTTAAGATAGTGCAGAGATATTGCATCAACCAAATGCAGCATCATTATGTACTTTTCATCATAAGGACATCAAGCTTCACATCATTGGAGATAGGACATATCATCGTGTGTATGTCTTATATTCCTTCATCAAGTGCAGTGATATGGTAGTCTTCCATTATGATCATCAAGATACATGATTGACACTTCATTTGTGTCTTGACATCTTAAACAAGAGTTGTAATTACTTGTAATCATCCTTTGGCATCTTCAAGAATATTTTCCATCCCAGTCACTGACATCATCAATGACAACCTAGACTAACAGTCTCCCCCTTTGTCATTGATGGAAATATTATTTCCCTTTCAACATTCTCTCCCCCTTTGACATCAATGGCAAATGGGGTGCCCAAGTACTCCCCCTATCAAACTGCTTCTCTTCATCATATTTTCTTCATCAATAATAATTCTTCATAAGTATGTTTCTCCTTGTGTCATGGTGTTCTTCCTTTTGGAAATGTGGTCCATGATAGATTGCATTTCTTCATGTGATGAACCAACTCCCCGTGCCCGCATAAACTCTTCTAGCTCAAGAAATATTGCTTGCTTTGTGATCTAATGGAAGAAATTTTCAACAATGGTCCATCGAGTGAGAAGGGATTGTGTTCTTCAATGCTCCCAAGAGATTATCTAAATTATGATTGTCCATGTATGGCCCTTTCGCAGAATGATCAAAAACTCCCCCTAACTGCATGCATGGTTTCCTTTTTGGAATATTCTCACCATCAAATACTTGTAATATCAAGGATGACTTCATCTAGTCAACAACATGTGTTGTTGGCTGGAGTGTTCAAGAGACTTTCAGACCCAATTTGCTTCCTTCTCCATACTTGTGTAACCTTCTTCTCTGGCATAGTTCTAGCTTGTGCAGGGGCCCATGTCAAGTTACAATCATGTGCCATATGTCCATTGTTATGGAAATTCAAGCACACTATCTTGTTCATGAAAAATAAATCATGACTTCTTCTTGCAAAATTGCTTCGAGGAGATTGACGGGGAACATTATATTTGTCTTTGTGATATTCCCTGACAATCTTCAGCTTACTCTTCACTGCAATATACACATCATGTCATCAATGACAACCTTTTCTTCGTAGAAGGTGTCACCGCTGCTCTTCATCGTTACCCGACCAAAATCCTTCTCGTGATCACCGTCAAGGATGACTTCATTCATGCATCAAGATCTACAAGATTTTCTACAAGAGTCTTCAATTCTAAGCCCACTCAACAAATTTCTTAATAGATGCTACAAGAGGGTTCAATTAATACTCCTCAAGGTATGCTTTAAATCCACTCTTCAATATGGTCTTTAACAATTTCAATTCTTCACGATTGTCTCCAAGATCAGCTGCTCTAAGGTCTTCAAGATGTATTCACCAAGAGTCCTCTTAAAGACTGCTCCAAACATGCCCAAATATATTGTTCTCAATGTCAATCCAAGTCTTCTTCGAAGAACCTTCAATAGTTGCTTCAAAGAGGTTTCTTTAGGTATTTGTTTGATCCCTCCACAGATGGACTACCCAATCTCAAAATACTGAACCTTCACAAGGATCATCACAGGTCTGAAGTTATCCTTCAGTTCACATGCACTTGACATAGGTATGAGGCACCACAGTCTCCAATTCTGAGCTGTAGTGAATTATCTCCGAGTCCTCCACCAATCTGAGGTGAGTTACCTTATATCTGAATCCCACTGTCTCAAAGAATATCTATTTGAGCTAAAACGCAGCTATAGGTGACTGTAACTAGGGTTGCCCACAAGTTTATCAAAGCTTCGAGCTGTCAAGTCTGCCCACAGCTCTAATACAAGTCTATGAAGTTTATTGTTCACAGGTCCGGGTTTGATGAGGGTGAGGTCTGTGACTTACCACAGATCTGAACTGTAGGTGGTCTGAGCTCCACATATTCAAATCCAAGTTATCTGTCCACTTAATCATGTCTGAGCTGAAGAGATGAGGTGGTTGTTTACTAATCTTCCACAGGAATTTTAGCCCGAGCCCTCATATGGTGATTATTCCTCCAAAACCTCAACAATTCGAGCTTCAAGAAATTGAACTCCAACTCCCTTGCAGATTTTAACTCCATAGGTCTGCAATTTGAACTACCACAGTTTTGTGGTATACCTTCTTGGCCTCCTTAAAATTCTTCACCCTTCTGCATTGTTCTCTGAATTTTCTCACTGAAATTTGATGGTTAGAGATGAGTTTGAGACTTATATTTATAGTGGTTTCGGCCTTTAATGAAGAGACACGTCTCTTGGCCATGAGGCATGAGCCTACACAAGTCGGCTTAGGTTGGCTCACTTGACAAAAAATTACCTTAAACTTGAAAAATCAATAAATTTCAAACTGCTTGGAGTTTCGGGCTAAGTGATAGCTCATTGGAAAGGAAACATTATGCTCTTCAAGATGGTGTAGGTTTCATTAAGGAATTTTGTCTCTAAGGTAGCAAAATATTTTTTTTAAATGTGACTGATTATTTATGAGAGAAGAAATGGAGGCAGGGAAGAATTCCTATGAGTGTAGAGCCTCATGGTTTGATTTCTTCGTTGATTGTCTTCATAGTCATGCCTTAGCCTTCTTCAACATAGGGTTACCATCATCATGTCCTTGCCTTATTCAACATAGGGTCATTAGGTAGTGCAAAGATATGGTAGTCTTCCATTATGATCATCAAGATACATGATTGACACTTCATTTGTGTCTTGACATCTTAAACAAGAGTTGTAATCATTTGTAATCATCCTCTGGCATCTTCAAGAATATTTGCCATCCCGACCACTGACATCATCAATGACAACCTAGATTAAGAATCGAGATTATCCAATGTCATAAAAGGAAGTTGATCTCCCTAAGTTAAGAGGGAGCCTAGATAGAAGAAATCTCCCTAGTTAAGAGGGAGGGCATATTATAGTCATACCTTGAAAGAAGAAATTGGAGAATGCATTTCGAGGTTTTGCTTAAAGAAGGAAAGCAGGATATGGTTGTAGAATATGTTGCTGCATGTGAAGTAGGAAAGGAAGATGTATGATTGAGGAATTTTCTGTCAAGATTCGTCTGAAAGTCCTACTGTGATAAATTGGGAAGCAACATCAAGTTGTTTGAAAGACCTCGGAGGATTTTGTTTACTTTTGTACATTTAAGAGTTGATTACTGATTGCGGTTGTGTATGTATAGGTAAATATTTCGAGGTTCGATGGTATTTTCTTAAAAAGAGTCCATACAAGCTAATTAGATTCTGTACAGAGGAATAACATGTTCCGAGTATTTTTAATAACCCAACGTTTCAGACTTCTTAAGTGAGTCCATCATCAGGGGTAAACGCCTAGTTCTTAAGAATACCAGGCATTCACCCCTGATGATGGACTCACTTAAGAAGTCCGAAACGTTGGGTTATTAAAAATACTCAGAACAGGTTATTCTCTATTCCGAAAGGTTTTATAGAATGTTTTGCTTTAATTGTTTTTATCGATCAATTTGATCAGAGAGATTTTTTATCGATCGCCTGATGGAGAGAGATTTGTTGTCTTTGATCTATTCGATCAAGGAAGATTTACTACCGATCGGGAATAATCATGAGTGTTGAGGTTTCTAGTGACACATTTCCTATAAGGACATCTATGTGTTGATGTCTAGGTCCAGAAATACGGAAGGTGGTGTTGGTCATAGAGCTCTGACCACAGATACACACCTGGATCCCTGGGTTGATTGTTAGTAAGTAAGCCTGATGGTACCTAGAGAGGTTGAAAGCTTTGGTCCATCTTAGTCCTGTTCCCAAAGATTTCCCCTAATCGAAATCTAGTTCATGGAATTGCGATGCCTAAGCTTGTTAATCAAGGTTGTCATTGATGTCAATATGGTATTGGTTGTGATGGAAAATTCTTGTGATGCATGATACCCTAGTGATGTAAGCCCTAGAACTAACCTTGTTGTTAGAATATGAAGATTCCATAACCTCTTGTATATTATGAATCAAGAATTCCTAATATGATATCCTTGCTCTTGATGAAGAAGCCCTAAAACCATGATGATGTCCTTACTCTTGATGAAGAAGCCCTAAACTATGTCCTAGACATTTAACAAGATGATGACATGAATGATGACACACTTGATGATGGTTGGAGACCACTCTTGAAGTCCTAATAAAATTACCCTGACCCCAACTCTAGCTCCATTAACCTTATACATGAAAAGTCTAAATAACCCCAAGGACTTTACCAAAAAAATTCCAAACAGTCACAAATAAAATTATTTTTTGACATCTTGAAGATGTCATTTCACCATGGTTCCTTCTCCAGAATGTAGAGGATATTTTTACCTTTCCAATGAGCCCTCACTCATCTCCTAAATCCTTATATTTTGTGAGAAAATGATTTTTAAGGTTTAAAAATAATCTTTTTTTTAAGGCCTAGCCGACCTACGCTCAATTCCTTCATGTCGGCCCTCCAGCCTAACAGACAAATCTTTTCATAAAGACAAATTACTATAAATACAAGCCTATCTTTTTCAATTAAGCAAGCAAGTTTGATGCAAATTTCAGAGAACATTTTCAGTGAAGATTTCAGAGGAAAAGTGAAGAAGACAGAAGGAGAACTGAAGTTGAGGAAGATAGAAAAATTACTGTTTGGGTAAAATTCTATTGGGTTATCCTCAACTCAGATTTCAGACCCACCTGTGGAGAAAACCAGACCTATGAGAAGCTTTGCTAGACCTATTACAGGCTCGGACCTATGAGTGGAAAGTGAAAGCTTTATCTTGAAGACCTTGGACCAATGAGCACAACGATTGTAAAATCTGTGGATGAATAATTCTTAAACCCTCCATAACTCGGACCTTATCACAGATACCTCAGGACTTGGACTTTTTGAAATAGACAGCACTTCGGATTTGGGTTTGTGACCTCACTATAGCTCGGATCCTATAGCATGTTGACATCACACCTAAAGGCCCCCCTTTCAAGCACTGAATTGCAGGCTCAGACTGCCTTGTGAAGGAGCTCGGACTACAGGATTGTGACATAGCTTCATACATGTGAAGAAATAAGGATCAGTTCTGCTGAAAGCTCAGACCAGTGCTAGGAAGATCTCAAACATGCCTCGGAGTAGAAGCTCGGATCAATGCTAGTGCTTGGTGTATTAATTCAGTTTAAGAAGCTTCAATTTGCAAGGAGACTACACCTCGGATTTGGTGGAGGGCCTAGACCAGTGAACCAATCATCATATACTAGAATTTGGATCTAGATCTCCTATGGAGGATTAAACCTTTGGTAAATCAACATGCTACACCTCAGAACAGGTGGGACAGTCACCTGGAGGCTTGAAACTACACTGACATAGGAAAACATCTCAGACTTGTGTGTGGAGCAGTCTAAGAAAAAGGTGAAGTTCTTGTGTGGCTTATTTCAAACCATAATAACAATCATTGGTCAAAGAATTAAAAACTGTTAGATGGGAAGATTGGTAGGCCCTAAGAATTGATTCTTTGAGAACTTGTGGAGAGAAAAGACCCTTTGAGCATTGGAAACTTAATTGAAATACCATTGGAGAAGCATACCTCAATCGAAGGAGCAGGCCATTAGCATCGTTTGGAGCACCTTTCGAAGTACTCTTGAAGAAGCCTATTGAAGATACCTTGAAGGATACTTGAAGATATTTGGAAGACTTGTAGAGGCTAGTCTTGGAGATATTATTGGAGACCATGATGCATTGAAGCCATCATGAGGTAGCCTTGGAGAATTTTGTTTGGGTAACATGAAGAGTAGTGGTGATACCTTCATGTGAAGAACAAGGTTGTAACTGATGAAGTGACATGGAGACTAAGTGATGGCATTGTTGAAGATTGACAGGGCTCGTTGAAGAATACTTTGGGAGCCGTGAAGAATAACCAAACATATTTTGACGAAGTGAAGTTGAGGGTTGGAGCCTCGTAGAGACAAGGTTGGTGCCTTGGAAGATGTGGCTGGAGCCCTTGAGGTTGGTGCTCTCGAATTGGACAAGGTTGGTGCCTGGGAAGATTGGGTTGGATCCCTAGAGTATAGGGGAGCCCTAGAGGATAGGTGTCCTCAAGAGACCAGGTTGGAGCCTGTACCAGATATAGGGTTGGACCCCTTGAGGTTGGTGCCTCAGAATTGACAAGGTTGAAGCCTTGGAAGTCCAAGTCAGTGCTTGGAAAATACAGGTTGGAGCCTGGGAGATTGAAGATTGGTGTCTTCATCTAGGGTTGGAGCCCTACATATATTGTACTTGATTTATTGTAAATAAAAAATTAATAAAAGAATTTATTCTTATTGTTCATTTTGTGTTCTAAATATAGGTGATCTAACTGGTAAAATTAACAATTGAAAAGAAATATTGATTCACCCCGCTCTCAGTATTTCCAACAAAGCTGATGAGAGACCTTGGATAGATTGCCCAAGTCATGAATCTATTACATGGAATTGTGGTTCCTAAACTCTTCATAGTTCTCATAGTTTGAGACTTCCTTGTATTTATTATGAATGACTCCCTAGTTAAGAGGGAGTGTTGAAAAATGTAACTAGGTTCGGTCTTTATAAATGTATTTGAGTCATTATGTAATGAAAAATAAAATTTTATTATTGTTATAATGAATTATTAAATCATGGGTTTCATACTTGGTTCATTATGATTTAAGTAAAAGTCCCCATTGAGGACTTATAGGATTTATTATGAGTTAATAGAGTCATTGTACATTTAAAGAGACTCTTCCTGGGCTTTTGAATCATGTAAAAAGGATTAATTTTTAGTCAAAAATGAAGTATGTCACCTCCACAACAAGTCAGCCTAAAGGAGATCAAGTCGGCCTCAATCTGGGAAATTCAACCTCACCAGAAGCCTATATATTGAGCAGCTCGAATTCATTTGGAGCTCACTCACTTGCACTAGTTCGATACTCAAGAAGGAGTTGGAAAATGTTTGAAATAAGGAAGAAGGCCAAGAATGCGAAGTTGGAAAGAATGAAGAAAAATCAAGATCTAAGTTTTGGACTATCTCTCTCTCTTGTGTAGGTTCCTCTAGATGATCGAAGTCTCCTTGTCAAAGTCGAAGTTGTTGTTGTTGCACATTGATGCCTGTTGCTACCAAGTCGAAGTTGTTGTTGCTAAGTTGTGTTGATTTTTGTAACATTGGAAAGTGTTCTAAGTATCAAATTTTGTGAGGAAACTTGGACATCAGTATTCCAAAGAACCCATAAACCGTTTGTGGAAATTCCACTCTGTTCATTTTTTATTAAAATAATTAAATATTTTAATGAGGACCCTAAGTCTAAATTTAGGGAAATTAAATAATTAAAGGGTATTAATAAAACAGAGTGAGAATCTTCTAGATAACAAAGATCAAGTCATATTTTAATCTTAGCCATTGATTAGAGATCTAATATGGGTTTTTTATTCATCAATGGGAGGATTATAAGAGAAGCTTGAGGGTCATTCGGAAATTAAGTCAGGCACACACTCAGTATCCGAAGGAAATTGATTCTGAAGGAATAGAATTTGATTTCAAAAGAAGAGTTGCAGAATAGAGTTGCAGAGGCAGAAGAAAGAAGGGGAAGTGAGCAGTGACATAGAAAGGCACCAAGAGGACGTAGAGGGCCACAGAGGGCAGCGCTGAGCAGCAGCATTGAGTGCCCACGCAGAGTGACACAGCCCAGCGTAGGGACTGCGCAGAGGATCATGCAGAGTGACACAAAGGGAGCTAGGGTGTCTTCCAGGTGTCAGAAATTCTCCAAGATGATTCATAGAATTTATCTCATGTGTATTCTTAAGAGATATGCCCATCTATTTCTTGTAAAATATTTTCATTGCTGAAGAATAATATAAACCCTCATATGCTGCATCGTTTTTCCCGCATTGGGTTTTTCCGGGAAGAATTGTCAAAAAATAATTGTGTACATATTATTGTTTATATTGCGTTATATGTGTTTTGTTCTATTCTCTGCTTCTGGTTAAGTGATTACTGGAGTTGTATTTATTTCATAATTTACTAAAAGAAATTCATAAATAAATTATCATAATAATAAGTAGGCAAAATAAATCTATCACTGTAGTAGTATTTCATATTTTATATTTTCACATGGTATCAGAGCGAAAGATGAAGTAACAGAAGAGGAGATCCTGCAATGGAACGAATATCCGACGTTGATGCAACAACAGCTCAGAAGGGTTCGCACAGTTCTCCAGAATGCATGGAGGAACAGAGGGATCATGACATCTCAGTTCTAGCATCTAGACTAGAAGTGGAATTTGCTTATGTGTCAAGTATGGCCTCTCCAGAGATCTGGTATATTGACAGTGGAGCATCTGCTCATATGACGAGATTTCGAGAATGCTTCTCAAGCTACCAGGAGGAGCAGATGAATTTTCAAATCACTATGGGAAATAAGGAAAAATGTACCCATGTTGGAAGAGGCACCATAATATTCAAACAGAAGTTGGCAACAAGCTTCGGGCCACCAATGTGTTGCATGTACCAGGGTTGGGTATGAATTTACTCTTTGTGTCTCAGCTTCAGAACAAAAGTTACAACGTTTACTTTATTGGCAACAAAGTTTACGTCAAACATCCAAGTTGGAAAAATAAGGCACAAATTGGAGTCAGGAGCCACAAACTGTACAAGTTACAGCTTGAGTCCACAATGGCTCTGATAGGCAGTGTAGATGAGAAAGATTTGAATGAGTTATTGTTAATTTTGGACAACTAGATCCAAACTCCATGTTGTGATGCTCATATGAAGATGCCAATATTTTTATTGGACTCCTCTTTCGGAGAGGTGCAAGATCGATCTAAGGATCATCTTGATACGATGAGCAGAACATTTAGTTTGAATTTATTCAAAATATGTGCAGGTCAACTTGAAATGAAATATAGGCTTGGAGCCCCAGCAGTTGTGTCACACATCCTCACTGATGGATATAAATAGGTCAATGTTGGAGGTCATTTCCACTCATCCATCACATCACATCCTCTCTCCTCATCTGATTGTTTTGAGCATCTTTTGGAGTCTCTTCTTCACTCGCACGTGGGAAAAAGCAGCAGCTAGGGTTTCAGGCTGTCTAGGGTTTCCAGCACAAAGATTGACCAATGTTGACTTTGGTCAATGCTTGGTCAAATTGACCTGAAACTCTCCCAAACTTTCAATTTCTTCAATCCTCATTTTTTGGCACAAATCCTGAGGCTGTTTGCGTTGACCGTTGACAATGACAGCGTTGAATTTTCCTGACTTTTGGGGTTGATTGATCTATTTGTCCTAGAGGGTTTTGTAACACTTCTAGTTGGCTGACCATATTAAGACTTTTTTGGTTGAAGCATCCTGTTGACCATTGTAATGCACCAACACACTTATATATTTTGGTTTGTCTTATGTCGATCTACTGGTATGTTCTATCAGCATTTTACTTTATTGTTTATGTGATTGCTAACTGATATTGGGATAAAACATAAAGTTGCATCAAGCATAGAACATCTACAAAAATTTACATGGTATCGAAGCTGAGGTGAAGACAAAGCCCTACTTTGTAGCAATCATCGAAGAAGAGCATGGGTTCCTCTAACTATAATGGCTTTAAGGCTAATGAAAAATTGACTGGGAAGGATGACTTTCATGCCTGGAAGATGACATTGGATCTTATGTTGGAAGACCAAGATGTCATGGACTATGTGTAGGGTAAAATCCAAGAGCCTCCATCCACTTCAACTGTTGTTGCCAAAACAAAGTACAAGAAGGGGGAAATCAAAGCAACGCTGATGATAAGGGACTCAATTCATAAGATTCTAGTTGTCTACATCTCTGAGTTAGGCACATCCAAGGAGATGTATGATAAGTTATTCAACATGTTCAAGGCCAACAATGTGAAGCAAGTCCTATTCTTCAAGAACCAATTGAAGAATCTGAAGAAAGGCAGGGATGAGTCCGTTCAATCATATTTTCTGAAGCTGACTGAAATTAGGAATAATCTGCTAGCTATTGGGGAGACAATCGCTGACCGAGAGATGGTTCTCACCGCACTTGGATATCTCTCATCCGAATGGCATTTATTCAACACTACCATTCTCAATAACAATTTCATACCTGATTTTGACGAAGTATTATCGAGATGCGTACAAGAAGAGACAAGGATGAAGGAATATGAAAATGAAGGAAATGTTGCCTTCACTGCTCATTCTAAGAAGAAGAACTTTGGTGGTCCAAGGAACAAAGGAAGAGCAGGGGCCCAAGGAAACAAAGGCAAGTGTTACACTTGTCACAAGCTAGGTCACTATGCTAGAGAATTCACTTTCAAGAAGGATTCTCCTGGTGATGATGACAACAATAAAAACTGGAGGAATGGAAATCAAAGGAACAACAGGTTCAAGGGGAAGAGAAAGGCTCCCTCCAACGGAAATGGGAAACCTTTCAAAAGGTCGAGAAATTCCACGTATGAGGAATCAAATGTTGTTAATAAAAGAAATGAATTCATTCTTGTATCTTTCCTATTTGTTGCATCTCCACCTAACATTATGGATGTCTGGTTGATAGATAATGGTGCCTCAAGGCACATTATTGGGTTCAAGGAAGCACTTTCTGATATGGTTGAGAAGGATACTAATTTGGAAATTATCCTTAGAGATAATGCCACATATCTCGTAAAATGGATAGTGACTGTGACCCTCCACTTGTCTCGAGGTCAAAAACCTTGTGTCTATGTGCTATACGTACTTGATTTGAAGAAAAACCTTGTGTCTATATTGGCCATGGAAGACAAAGGTTTCAATGTGGCATTCATTTATGGGAAGGTGCAAATCCTAAAGAATGATTTCAAGGAAGCTATCACGATTGGGTTTAGAGTTGATACACTCTACCAGGTTGGAGGAAGTCCACTGGGTGCGATGATGTGCGATACTATTTGACAAACCGAACTATGGCACCGGAGGTTTGGACACCTTCACTACAAGGCCCTTCCCGAAGCAAGGAAGGTGGTGATGGGGATGCTCGAGTTCACAAATAATCATGAAGGTGTATGTCGGGGTTGTTCCGAAGGAAAGCACACAAGGGGACCTTTCCCCTCAAGTGTCACAAAGACATCTAATGTCTGGAAATTGATATATTCTAATCTATCTAGTATGCTGCCCATGACATCCTTGGGAGGATGTTATTATTATATGACATTCATAGATGACTTCTCTCAGAAAACCTTGATATACTTCGTGAAGAAGAAGGATGAGGCTTTCATGTGGTTTCGTACTTTCAAAGCCTTGGTGGAAAATATGACAGGGAAGAAGATCAAGATATTGAGACGAACAAGTTCAAGAAATTTTGCAAAGAAGCTAGCATCAAGAGGGAGACCATAACTATCTATACTCATAATCAGAATGGCATTGTTAAACGAAAGAGTAAGACCATTGTGAAAGTTTCCCATGCCATGCTATGTGACCAAGGTCTACCGAAGTTTCTATGGAGAGAAGCTGTGAACATTGTCGTGTACATACAAAACCGATGACCGCATTCTGCTCTAGACTCCAAAACTACCGAAGAGGTTTTATCTGGTAAGAAACCTGATATCTCACATTTTAGAGTTTTTGGATGTCTTGTTTATTTTCATGTACCAAAGGAGAAGTGGAGCAAGCGGGATGCTTCTGAAAAGAAGGGAATCTTTGTGGGCTACATTGAAACATCGAAGGCCTATAGAGTCTATGTGCCTGGTCAAAGGGAAGTGGAGATATGCCACAATGTTACCTTTGACGAAGATGCTTCCTTGAGGAAAGTAATCAATCTTCCGAGATCTAAGGAAGATCATGGAGCAAGGCCTGGAAATCAAGAAGAACCGAAGGATGAGACGATGCCCAATGTTGAAGGACCGATGGACCCGATTGATCCACCTCCTTCGATGAGGAAGATACCATCATGGCTCAGGGACACTCTTGAGGATGCTGAGGTACATATGGTCCCAAAGGGGACATTCCGTGAAATTAAGAAGACGAATTGATACCAAGGGTATCTAGCAGCCATGAGTACAATCGTACAATCTGAGCCTGGATCTTTTGAGGAAGCCGTAAAGCATCAAGTCTGGAAGGATGCTATGCACAAATAATATGATTCCATTATGAAGAATTATGTCCAAGATATGGTTCCGAGACCGGAGGACAAAGCAGTTGTCACCTCGAAATGGATCTATAAGATCAAGCATGGATCTGATGGAAGTTCTGAAAAGTTCAAGGCAAGATTTGATGCCCGTGGCTTCTCTCAAAAAGAAGGTGTAGACTATGATGATATATTTGCACCTATGGCCCGATATACCACCATCCGATCAATCATGGCCCTTGTTGCTACGCAAGGATGGAATCTTCATCAAATGGATGTGAAGACCACATTTCTACATGGTGTGATAAAGGAAGAGGTGTATGTGGAGCAACCTCTGGGGTTCGAAGTCCAAGATCGGGACACCCATGTCTGCAGGTTGAAGAAAGCCCTTTATGGGTTGAAGTAAGCACCCAGAGCTTGGTACGAGAGGATAGATAGCTACCTGATGAAGTTGGGCTTCACTCGTAGTAATGTTGATCCAAACCTTTACTTCAAGGTTGATACATAAAATCCTCTCATTCTGGTGTTGTATGTGGACGACCTCTTCCTGACAGGTGTTGATCATCTCATTCATCATTGCAAGAGGGAGTTCACTGTTGAATTCGAGATGAAGGCCCTAGGACTGATGCATTACTTCCTAGGCCTGGAGGACTGGCAGAGACCTGGCGAGATTTTCCTTTCTCAAGGAAAATATATTGTGAAGCTTCTAGAAATATTTGGTATGGTGGACTGTAAGTCCGTGTCGACACAAATGGAGCTCAACTTTAAGAAGTTGAGTGGCAGTGCTGTTGGGCTTGTGCTAGCAAATCCTACTGAGTATTGTCAACTCGTAGGGGCCCTAATGTTCTTAGTGAACACCTGTCCAGACGTATGTCTTGCAGTGAACACTTTGAGTCAACATATGGTTGAGCCTCATCACTTTCATTGGGTTGGTGCCAAGAATATGTTAAGATATCTTCGGGGCACGATAAACCATGGGCTAAGATACACTGTCGGGAGTGTGATACTCCATGGATATACTGATTCTGATTGGGTTGGTAGTGTGGTGGATCATAAGAGAACATTGGGATGTTGATTCACTCTTGGTTCTGCTTCGATATCATGGATGAGCAGGAAGCAGAAGTTGGTGGCTTTGAGCACTGTGGAGGCCGAATACATTGTAGCGAGTATGGCCAGTTGTGAAGCAGTTTGGTTGCGAAATATCTTCAGTGAGCTCATCGGGCATGTGCTAGATACCACCGTGATACTCTGTGATAACCAGAGTGGTATTCAGTTGTCCGAGAATCCCGTGTTCCACAATCGATCCAAGCATATTGATAGCAGGTACCACTTTATATGGGATATGGTACATCAAGGCACTGTAAGGCTCGATCATATAGGAACTGATGAGCAGGTCGTGGATATTCTCACAAAGCCCTTGGGGAAGGCCAAGTTCCTAACCTTCCGTGAGAATCTTGGTATCGTGGAATGACCCTATGCTGAGGACACGTTGAGGGTCCTGTTGGACGATGAGCTCTTGGAGCTCTGGGGGGCTTTGGGGATAGCTTCTCAGAACTATAAGCAACCATAGGGCTAGGATTGCCGAACCTTTTTGGTGTGCTTATGCCCCACCGTTATGATGATTGAGTTGGTTCACCTCTCATGATCTATGCCCTGTATGCATCCTACCCATTTGAGTCTCGAACTCATGGGAAGTACTTCTCATTTGGCCAGTGAGGTGGGAAAAGCTAGAGACTAGTAGTAAATATTGATGGAGGCATCAGAGATTGCCGCACTCTCTATCTAGGATGGCACAATCCAACCACTTGATTTGGGATCAAGTATAGTGAGGTTTCAGACCTCCTACTGACTTCGGGTCAGATAAACCAACTTCGGGTTGGTATGTGACCCTTTGAGTCCTATAGAGGTTTTAGACCTCTAGGCTGAATCTGTCAGCCAGGGATGATGTCTTTGTGACTGACCCACTTCTTTTCTGAAATAAAGAATTCAGCAAAGCAAGTTAGGGTGGGATGACGCACGATGTTTGGATTGCACAAGTGGATGGAGTTCTCCCTAGTTGAGAGGGAGGGTTAATTTTGGACAACAAGGTCCAAACTCCATGTTGTGATGCTCAAATGAATATGCCAATATTTTTATTGGAATCCTCTTTCGGAGAGGTGCAAGATCGATCTAAAGATCATCTTGATTCGATGAGAAGAAAATTTATTTTAAATTTATTCAAAATATGTGCAGGTCGGCCGAAATGAAAGTAGGATTGGAGCCCCAGCAGTTGTGTCACACACCCTCACTGATGGATATAAATAGGTCAATGTTGGAGGTCATTTTCACTCATCCGTCACATCACATCCTCTCTCCTCATATGATTGGTTCGAGCATCTTTTGGAGTCTCTTCTTCACTCACACGTGGGAAAAAGAAACAACTAGGGTTTCAGACTGTCTAGGGTTTCCAGCGCAGAAATTCACCAGTGTTGACTTTGGTCAATGCTTGGTCAAATTGACCTGAAACTCTCCCAAACTTTTGATTTCCTCAATCAACATTTTTTGGCACAAATCCTGAGGTTGTTTGCGTTGACCATATACTGTGACAACGTTGACTTTCATTGACTTTTGGGGTTGACTGATCTAGTTGTCCTAGAGGGTTGTGTGACACTTCTGGTTGGCTGACCGTATTGAGCATCTTGTTGACCATCGTAACGCACCAACACACTTATATATTTTGGCTTGTCTTATGTCGATCTACTAGTATGTTCTATCATTTTACTTTATTGTTTATGTGATTGCTGAATTTAAAGATCTTATGGAGAATATGACAGGAAATCAGATCAAGACACTATGATCGGAAAATGGTGGAGATTACATTGATAAGGAATTCAAAAGGTTCTGCGCAAGGGAAGGCATCAAAAGATAATGGATCTCTATGTATAATCTGAAGCAGAATGGAGTCGCAAAAAGGAAAAACAGGACTATTTTCGAAGCTGCAAGCGCAATGTTGTATGATCAAGACATGCCCAAATTCTTATGGGCTGAGGCTTGTAATAGAGCCGTGTATGTGCAGAACAGGGTTTGTCATAACGCATTGGGTAAGGTTACTCCTGAGAGTGTGTTCACTAGAAGCAAGCCTGAAGTGAGCCACTTTAGGATATTTGGCAGTATAGCGTATTTCCATGTACTCGATGGGAAGAGGAGGAAGTTGGATCAGTCTGCAGAGAAAGGATATATGGTGGGATATAGCGAGAATGCAAAGGCATACCGCATCTATATTCTCGAGAGTAGGAATATAGTAGTGAGACGGGACATGAATTTCATGGAGGAAAGAGCCTTCAGGAAATCTCGAGAAATATGTTCAGCTATGCAGTCTAAGGAGGATCCGTTGGTCCAGCCACAATGACCTGCGGAAGATATCTCTAGTACCTCTACAAGGCACAAGGATACTAAGGATATATTTCCCAAGGAAGTGCAAGAAGGAGAGCAGATAAATCCACCCACCAGCAGTGGAAGGACGAGCAGAGAACTACAAAAAACTCTGAAGGATGCAGAGGAGTTTTTTGGAGCTCCTAGAAATTTGAAGAGGCAGCGCAGACAACTAGATAGGTACCAGGCATTGGTAGCACAGGTTGGAGAACCCTCTAATTTTCAGGAGGCATCTCAGCATCAAGTGTGAGTAGATGTGATGGTGGAGGAGTATAGCTCAATCATGACAAATGATGTCTAGGAAATAGTTACTAGACCTCAAGACAGATCGGTTGTAGGTTCGAGATGGATCTACAAGATTAAATATGTTGCAGATGGAAGTATAGAGAAATTTAAATCCAGGTTTGTAGCTAAGGGGTACGCTCAGAAGGAAGGAATAGACTATGAAGAGACCTTTGCCCCAATAGCTCGGTATACTTCAATCAGATCCGTCATATCCCTTGCAGCGTAGATGGGATGGGAGATTCACCAGATGGATGTGAAGACTGCATTCTTGAATGGGATGATAGAAGAGGAAGTATACATATAACAACTAGAGGGCTTTCAGACGCATGAGCATAAAAATCATGAGTGAAATCTTAAGAAAGCCTTGTACGAACTGAATCAAGCCCCTAGAGCTTGGTATGGTCAAATTGACAGCTACCTGTAGAAGATGGGATTTTTCAAGAGTGACGCAGATCCCAATCTCTACTATCTGAGAGTAGGGGATGAGCCTCTAATATTGGTGCTATATGTAGATGATATGTTTCTGACTGGATCAACTAGGTTCTTCAAAGACTGCAAGGAAAATCTAGCAATAGAATTCGACATGAAGGATCTAGGGCAGATGCACTATTTTCTCGGTTTGGAAGTTTGGCAGTAGAAGAGAGAAATCTTCCTTGGGCAAGGAAGATATACTATAGAGATTCTAAAGAGATTTTAGATGGAGGACTGTAGACCCATGGCTACACTAATGATCACAAACTGGAAGAAAATTGATACGTCCGAGGATGTTGAGGTTGATCCTACCTTGTATAGGCAACTCATAGGATCATTGATGTACCTGGTCAATACTAGACCAGACATTTGTTATATTGTGAATACCCTCAGTCAGTTCATGGTAGAACCAAGGAGGGCGCATTGGGCAACAGCCAAACATGTTCTCAGGTACTTGAGGGGGACATTCAAGCTTGTATTGAGGTACACCAAGGGCAATTACATCCAGTTGAGTGGGTTCACTGACGCAGACTAGGCTAGAAGTCCAGTAGATCGGAAGAGTTCTAGTGGGTATTGTTTCAGTGTCAAATCAAGTATGACTTCCTGGTGCAGTAGGAAACAAAAATCCATGGTGTTGAGATCAGTCTAGGTAGAATATATGGCATCTAGCACAGCTTTGTGTGAGGCCATATGGATTCCTAAGTTGCGAATGAACTTACTCAAGAAAAGGATGGAAGCGACCAGAATTTTCTTTGATATTCAGAGTTGCATCAAGCTCTCTGAAAATGTTGTGTTTCATGATCGATCGAAGCACATTGACATCAGGTGTCACTTCATCAGAGACTATGTCCAACGAGGATTTGTACAATTGAAGTGCATTCCTACAAGAGAGCATGTGGCAAATATCCTCACGAAAGCTCTGGGTAAGACTAAATTTGCTTACTTCAGAGAAAATATGGGGATGGTAAAGAATCCATTCTAGTAGGAGGAATGGATAGGCTCGAAATTCAGAGGGAGCTACAGTACGGATGAGGCAGTGATAGTGATGGTGTCATGGGCAACAGTACATAGGGAAGAAGCACAGCAGATGAGGGGAAGCATCTGAGACATCAGCAGCACAGTAGATGCTTTAGGTCAGAGAAAATGCAGTTGGCATTTTTCTAGAACACTTTCCTCGCTAAGGTGAGTGTTGATTTTTGTAGCATTGGAAAGTGTTCCAAGTATCAAATTTTGTGAGGAGGCTTGGACATCAGTATTCCAAAGAAACTAGAAATTGTTTGTGGAAATTCCACTCAGTTCACGTTTTATTAAAATAATTAACTATTTTAATGACCCTAAGTATAAAATTAGGGAAATTAAATAATTAAAGGGTATTAATAAAACAAAGTGAGAATCTTCTAGAGAACGAAGATCAAGTCATATTTTAATCTTAGCCATTGATTAGAGATCTAATTTGGGCCATTGATTCATCAACGAGAGAATTATAAGAGAAGGCTTCAGGGTCATTGGAAATTAAGCCGAGCACACACTCAGTGCCTGAAGGAAATCGATTCCGAAGGAATAGAATTCGCTTTCAAAGGGAGAGTTGTAGAGGCAGAAGAAGGAAGGGGAAGTCAGCAGTGACAGAGAAAGGCAAGAGGAGGACGCAGAGAGCCACAGAGGACAGCGTTGAGCAGTAGCATTGAGTCCCACGCAGAGTGACGCAATCCAGCTTAGGGACTACGCATAGGATCATGCTGAGTGACACATACGGAGCTAGGGTGTCTTTCGGGTGTCAAAAATTCTTCAAGAGGATTCAGAGAATTTATCTCAGGTGTATTATTAAGAGATCTACCCGTATATTTCTTGTAAAATATTTTCATTGCTGAAGATAATACAAACCCTCATCTGCTGCACTAGTTTTCCCGCATTGGGTTTTTCCGGGGACAATTGTCCAAAAATAAATGTCTACATGTGATTGTTTCTATTTTGTTATATGTGTTTTGTTCTATTCTTTTCTTCTGGTTAAGTGATTACTGCAGTTGTATTTACTTTATAATTTACTGAAAGAAATTCGTAAATAACTTATCATAATAATAAGTAGGTGAAATAAATCTATAACTAGAGTAGTATTTCAGATTTGAAATTTTCACAAGTCGAAGTTTTTGCTGCCAGTTGTTGTCGCTTCAAGTGTAAGTGTTACTTCAAGATCAAAGTTATTGCATTGAGATCGTCGTTACTGGGCAAAAGATATTGCTATACCTAACTTGATGTTGTTATTGTTGTTTCATCTAGGTCAAAGTGGAAAGTGATCATCTGCAAAAGAAGGAAAGGGTTGACTTAGTGTGGAGTAATTTTGTATCTAAGTCAAGGGTCTTGGATTATCTTAGGAAAACTATTGCAGGAAAAGTTGTTGACCGGGTATCCCCAAGATTGGGGTTTTTCCCTGGTTGTCTTCCTACATCTGGTGTCCTTGATCTTTGTGCTATTATTTTGGTAATTTCTTGATGAAATAAAATATAAAAAGAACATAAGAAAGTTAATAAGAGTTCAAGAATCTCACAAGTAATTATCAAGTATAATAAAATAGTTATGTATTTCTGATTTTGTAATAGTTTCGTAGGTTCCCACAACAAGAGTGGGCTCGAGACGCAACGCAATAGATATTTTCCAAGTGAGGTCGTGAGCAGACAGATCTACAAAGGGATTGTTGTGGTCCCAATCAAAGTATCATGATTCCCAACACTAATAGGTCGCGGAATGGGCACGTAGTGAGGCTGCATGCACAGTGTTGCAATCGGACAGGCAACAAATCAACGCAAGCAATGGTCAAGGCACAGACCCAAGTACAACAAAATTCGTGGGAAAAGATTGTTGCAGAATTGGCTAGCAGGGAGAACAACGCGTGAAAAGAAGTGCAAGAAACTTCTTCATTAGGCAAATTTGTTTTTTGGCAATATTTTATCAGTTGGACGGGATGGCAACTGATCTCAAGTTTGAAGATCACCCAGACGTTTTGTACAACTACAGCATCTAGAAGGAGAGGATTGCATTGGTGTTAGAGGAGAATGATATTTGGGAGTTTGTAGCACAAACTGATATCCCTCCTATCGATTCAACCCTTCTAGTCACCCATAATAAGGACATGAAATCTAGGAGAATTATTTTGGACGAAGTGAAGGACCATATTATTCCTCATATATCCGAGAAGAAAACAACTAGATAAATGTGGGATATGTTGACCAATTTATACCAAAGCGACAACAAGAAATGGAAAATGGTGCTAAGAGAGAAACTTAGCAGCACCAAGATGTCCAAAAGAATGAAATTGTTTCTTCTTATCTCACCAGAGTATCTCAAGTACGAGATGAGATTCTTGTAGTACGGGAGAAATTATCTAACTCAGTATTGGTAAGGACGGATCTGAACAAGTTCACGGAGCAGTGGGGTGCCTTTGTTAAAGGAGTTGTGGCACGGGAAAATCTCCCACCCTAGGATATGTTGTGGGATGACTTATGTTAGAAAATTAGAAAGGCAAAAATATTTTCTTATCCTTGATAATTACTTGTGATGTTGTTGTATTCTTATTATATTTCTTGTGATCTTCTTTCCTCTTAGTTCAGCAAGCAATTACTAAATAAATGGCACATAGATCAAGGACACCAGAAATAGGTGGGTAGTCAGGGAAAAACCCCACTCTAGGGGAAAACCCAGTTAGTAATTTTTCCTTCAATAGTTTTTCCTGAGATAATCTAAGACTCTAGAACTTGACACAAACTTCCTCCACACCAAGTCATCCTTCTTCTTCTTTTGCATATGATACTATTTTCGACCTGGAAACAGCGGCAACAACAATACTTTTCTTAGACCTAGTAACTTCAATCTCACCTTAGAGACTTTGATATTGACTTAGAGACTTTGATCTTGAATTAGAAACTTTGATCTTGTTCCAATACTTCTTCATCAAGGGTAGCAGCAACCAACAATAGCAACTTTGACCTATTAGCAACACACTTCGCTTGGCAGCAGAAACAACAAAGGGACTTTGATCTTCCAATCTAGGACATGAGAGAGAGAGATAGAGACACCAAAATTTCAATTTTCTTTTTCCCCTTCTTCTTGACCAAACTCACACTTCTTTAGCCCTCTTCCTTCACTTCACACTTTTTGTAGCTCCTCAGTGTATATTGAACTTGTGTGAGAGATACTCCTCCAAATGAATTCGACCTGCTCTATATATAGCCTTTATGTGAGGTCGGATTTCCCTCCTTGAGGTCAACTTGATCTTCTTGAGGCCGACTTGGTGTGGAGGTGACATAATTCATTTTTTACTCAATAATAAATTTTTTTACATGATTCAAAATCACAAGAAGGGTCTCTCTAAATGTACAATGACTCTATTGACTCAGAATAAATCCTAGAAGTCCTTAATGGGGACTTTGACCTAAAACATAATGACCCAAACATGAAACATGTGCTTTATTAAGTCATTGTAACAATAATAAAAAATATTTTATTTATTCTTTTGACAAGTACATTACATAGTGACTTAATTACATTAATGAAGACCAAACCTAGTTACGTTTTCAACACTCCCTCTTAACTAGGGAGGTATTCATTATATACAAGTACAAGGAATATCTCAAACTATGTGAATTATGAAGAATTTTTAGGCACCGCAATGCCATGGACTAGATTCTTGACCAAGGAAATATATCCAAGGTCTCTCAACAGTTTAGGCACCGCAATGCCACAGACTAGATTCTTGACTAGGGCAATCTATCCGAGTGGGACTAAGATGGAATAAAGCTTTCAACCTCTCTAGGTACCATCAGGCTTACCTACTAACCATTAACCCAAGGATCCATGTGTGTATCTGAAGTCAGAGCTCTGTGACCAACACCACCCTCCCTACTTCAGGACCTAGACATCAACACAAAGTGTCGGCCATATGCCCTCCCATGAAATGTTTCACTCACAAAGCCTCAACACTCCTTGATTTAACAACAAGTCTCTCCCAATAAAACCGATCGATAACCAACGTGCTATCAAAACTTTGAGATAATTTCTTGTACAAACGCAACCCTAATCAGTAATATACTTTCAAATTTACATAATCAAATACAAACCTTCGGGGTCTTTCAGACAACTAGATGTTGCTTCTCAACTTATCATAGTAGGACTACCAACCAAATCTTTGACAGAAGATTCCTAATTTCCTTTCCTACTTTACATGCAACAACATATACTTCAAAATGTATTCTCCAATCAAGACTATGATATACCCTCCCTCTCAACCAAGGATATTTATTCTATTCAGACTCCCTCTTAACTTAGGGAGATCAGCTTCTTCTTATGACATTGAAGAATCTTTCATGGCTTCCATCCTTCTCATCATGATTATCATATAAACTTTACTTGCGAGCATATTCATCATCTGAAGGTTATGTACATGCACAACTTCGATAGAAAGAACAACCAAATCTATAGAAGCATGAAGTTAACCATATCAAAATATTACAATAATGGAAACATTAGACTTTACAATCATAATCAGCAAGAGACTATACTTTAATACTTGAGCATCTTTCCCAAGTTTTGTTACAAACCCTAAATCACATCAATAGCTCAATCAAGATATCAGTCTCATTTTATCTAGGGTCTTAATGATATGACGAGTTCTTTCATATAACAAACCCTAGAAACAAATTCATCAACTTATAGAATTCAGATGTTAGACTTCCATTAGGATTTCATGTAAACCCTAGATGAGCTCCAACAATCAAAACCAATCAAGGCTTAATCAACAATATAACTAGCTTCTACTAGGGTCCTAGATTTTCCATCTACAAATTCTCAGCAATCACTATATAGATTCATAGATTCCAAATTGTATACATACTAGAGAATTAACTACTACTAGGGTTTAGCTGCAAAACCCTAGATTTCCCAAACAACTTTATCCTAGAATATCAAACTTTGACCATGGCTTGTTTCCAAAGCCTATGACTCATGACTATTAATAATTAGGTCAACGCACATATCTAGGAATTCATGCGTACACATCATATGTCAAGCAATATTAATACATTAAACATATACTGACCTAGACCAGGCTAGGGTTTTGATCAAATGGATATATATACACCTATGGTTTCATTCCTAGGAACTTACTTTAAAGACATAACAAGGGTTTTGCTTATAGACCCAAGCAAGCCCTAAAGATTTAGGGTTTCAATACATAACATATAAAACCATATTTTACCAAAACTTCAAAGGTTTGGAATTTCAAACGACACCATTCAACCCTATAAATTTAGGGTTTTCATGATCATACCAAAACCCCAAACATGACATCATCATCAAAAACTTCAAATAGCATTTCCAATAACCCTAAGTAAGCTAGGGTTTCACACAATATCATTAGCATACCCTTAAGTTAGGGTTTTCTAGAGAACCTTTCTAGGGTTCTTACACAAACTATCAAAGATATGAGGAGGTTAGATTTATCTAATGATGAATCACCCAATCAAGAATATTTATGATTCAAGAAGACAAGACACAACAATGTTAGTAATGTAGAATATCAAGAAGAATGAATAAACCTTTATCATGAAGAGATCAAAGCTTTTAAGGCATACCTTTGTTCCTTGTAAAACCTTGTCTTGGGAGGTGTTCTTCCATACTCCTTGAGGATACAGCAAGTATTTTCCTAATCAAGAAAATAGAGGTAGAAAGGTGATTAATATTTAATATAAACAAAACTTAAATAAGTACATGAAACCAAAAAATGAAAAGAATAATATACTTATCTTTGGAACTTGGTGAGAGCTCCTCCAAAGCTTGAGGGATACCTATAATCTTATAAAAACAAAACAGAAATTCTTTCCAAAAGTATATTAAACATACAAATACTAAAAATCAAAAATACAAAATAAAACAACAAATGCTTAAGAGCAAAGGACTCGGCAGTGCAAGTCCCTTATGTATGATTCTTCGGGTTTAGCTTTCTTAGGAGATCCTTCTTCAGCAACATTGGCTTGATCTATTTCCATTTTCTTATTCCTCGGATTGTCGGGACAGTCACTTCTATAGTGACCCGTTTTATGACATTGATAGCATTCTACCTTGGACATGTCTACCTTCATTTTGTTCCTTTTGTATTCTTGAAGTTTCCTTTCTTGTGATAAATGGTGTAGGCATTTGAAACTTCTTCATTGTTGGATATTAATGAGATTCTCAAATCCTCTTAGCTGCAAGAAGTCCATAATTCTTCAAAAGTGGGAGCTTCCCTCCAGTTGTTGAGTCTTGAAGCAAAAGCACTCCAAGAAGGTGAAAACCTTAATAGTGCAGTGATCACAAGTTCCTAGAATGTCATATCTAATTATTGTTATCCTTACAAAGGAGGCCACAATGTCACCTTTAGTCATTTTTGTGGTCCTTAGTTCATTTTTCAAACTTGCTACTTGACCAATGTTCTTAATAGTGAATAGCTTTGACAAGGCTTCATACATTTCTTAAGCATGGTCAATGTTGGATATATATGGGATAAGATTGTCCTCGATGCCTTCTGACATTAGTGTCATGGAAAATATTTCTAATTCTCTTAACTTCACCTTCTCTTAATCATTGGATTCTTCGGTAGGCTTCTTCACTTTCCCTTTAACCACATCCAATACCTTGTTCTTTTCAGAATGAGGTCAATTCTATTTTTCTATGAGATGTAATTTGAGGCTCCTTCAAGCTTGTTCTCTCCCTTTATGGAGTTAGAAATTGCATTGAAGATAGAGGAATTATACCCTTCAAGAATCTATTTTAATGATTCATTGATCAATTGTTTGAGACTGCATTTTTCTTACTCCTTCACCAAAGCTTTAGTACCATGTTAGAAAATCAGAAAGGAAAAAAGATTTTCTTATCCTTGATAATTACTTGTGATGTTCTTGTATTCTTATTATATTTCTTATGATTATATTTCCTCTTATTTCATCAAGTAATTATCGAAGCAATAACACAAGATCAAGAAAACCATATATAAGCAGGCAACCAAGGCAAAACCCCACTCTATGGGAAAACCCAATCATTAATTCTTGCTTCAATAGTTTTTCCTAAGATAATCCAAGACTCTATACCTTGACACAAACTTCATCCACACCAAGTCATCCTTCTTCTTCTTCTGCAGATTATATTATTTTCGATCTGGCAGCAACAACAAAAACAACAACACTATGCAGCACTTTTCTTGGACCTAGTAACTTCTTTCTTGCCTTGACTTTGATCTTGACTTAGAAACTTCAATCTTGTTCCAATACTTCTTCTTGGGGCAACAACAACCAACAATAGCAACTTCGACCTATTAGAAACACGCTTGTCTTGGGAGAAGAAACAACAAAGGGACTTGGATCTTCCAATCTAGGACACGAGAGAGATGAGACACCAAAATTTCGATTTTCTTCTTCCCCTTCTCCTTGACCAAACTCGCGCGTCTTTAGCCCTCTTCCTTCAGTTCGCACTTTTTTCATCTCCTTGGTGTATATCAAACTTTTGTGAGAGATGATCCTCCAAATGAATTTGATTTGCTCTATATATAGCCTTTATGTGAGGTGGAATTTCGCTCCTTGAGTCCAACTTCATCTTCTTGAGGCTGAATTGGTGTGTAGGTGACATAATTCATTTTTGACTCAATAATAAATGTTTTTACATGATTCAAAATCCCAAGAAGGGTCTCTTTAACTATACAATGACTCTATTGACTCAGAATAAATCCTAGAAGTCCTCAATGGAGACTTCGACCTAAAACATAATGACCCAAGCATGAAACCCATGCTTTAATAAGTCATTGTAACAATAATAAAAATTATTTTCTTTATTCTTTTGACAAGTACATTACATAGTGACTTAATTACATTAATGAAGAATGAACCTAGTTACATTTTCAACAACTTCACCTAGGAGGAAACTCGTAACGAGGCTTTTCATGGAAACCAGGTAATGTTGAAGAATGTAACTAGTATCGATATTCATAATTGTACTTGTCAAAAGAAATTTTATTATTAAAGAAACTGGATTATTAAAGCATGGGTTTCATGCTTGGGTCATCATTTTCTAGGTTAGAGCACCCATTGACAACTTCTAGGTTGTGTAATGAGTAAATGGAGTCATTGTCATTTTTATTAGACCCTTCTTGGGCTTTTGTATCATGTAAAAAGAATTATTTTTAAGTCAAAAAAAGGTTAATTTTCACCTCCACACCAAGTCGGCCCTATCCCCATGAAGTCGACCTACATTAGGGAAATTCGAACCAGCAAAAAGGCTATATATAGAGAGGCAGTTCAATCCATTTGTCACATTCACTCATCAAGTTCGATCTTCAAGGAAGAGAAGCATAAATAGAGCAAAGTAGTTGGAGAAGGATGAAATTTGTTTGGAAGACCTAATTCAAGTTTTTGGGCTATCTATCTCTCACACGTGCGAAGTTTTTGGGAAGTTGTTAGGGCCGAAATTTTGTGTCTACTACAGGTCCGAAATTCTATTGCTGGGGGTTGAAGTTCTGCTCCTAGGGGTCGAAATTCTGGATTGAAGTTGTTGTTGGGGAGTTGTCACTTAGATACTTTTACAGGAATCATCTATTAAAGGGAAGGGTTGACTTTGTGGTTGGAGGAGGTCTTTGTTAGGGTCTGAGAAGTCTGGAAGAGTCTCATCTTGATTTGAATCTACTGAAGGAATATTTTTTACTGGGTTTTCCCCTTGTAGGGGTTTTTCCCTGGCTGAGCGCCTACATATTGTGTCTCTTGTTCTCGTGGTCTTCATATACATATAATTTGGTAATTGCTTGAAGAAAGATAAAATAATTAAGAAGTAAAAGAAGCCAACATAATTCACAGGTAATTATCAAGAAAGAGGAATCAAACCCTAATTCCTATAATCATTGATTTCTCAACATGGCATCAGAGCTAAGGTTGAAGAAGGTTGAAGATCACTTTGTTAGCTATCATTTGAAGTAGGAAAGTTGGATTGGAAGGATTTTCTTCAATATATCTAGGACCAAGCTCCCAAAAGAAGTAGTTTACAATTGTGAGTGTAATTACAAACCCCCTAATTACAGTATTTTAGTCACAAGTATGTTCAAGAAAAGCAAGGGTATATGGAGGGCATACAAGCCTTGTTCGAGGAAACTGAAGGACTAATCTAATAGCCCTCTCAAGGTCGAATCCATTGCAAGATCAAACGAGGATCTGAGCATAAAAATGAAGATCTGAAATCACCTTTTAATAAATTTGAAATTTTGGTACAGTATTCGGTGCATAATTAGGGGGTTACTGAATTAATTTTTAAAGTTATCTTTTAGAAATGAATCAAGACTGAGCTAAAATCACTTAGAAAAATGGAACTGAGACTCCTGTGATAACAAGATACAGACTTATGGTCATATATATATAAAGAGTCTGAATCCTAACAATACTTTGTAGGACGACTCTTGAAATCAAGTATATCTCTATTGTGTAATGATCGTTGGGCTTGTTTATAAGGTATATAGCAAGCCCTAATCATAGGGTCTCTCTCTCAAGAAATATATATTTGACAAGAGTACCAAAATAAGCAGTTCTTCTTGTTGAAAAATGTGTGTGAATTCTGCAACTGTGACCTAACCAGAAGTAGAAAAGGAGCGTCTACAAGGAAGAGCTACAGTACCCCCTGAAAGCAGTAGCATATATATATTCAAGAAAGAGACTATGAAGAAGACGATAAGGAAATCATAGCAACCAGAAGAGCAGGCTCTTATAGCAGTCCCTATGATAGAGGTATGTATGTATGGCATATTTATTAAGTTGGTTATACGGCAATAGACTTTGTAGTTTTCAATGTCTAACACTATAATCCTTAGGTGACATGTGAAAAACACTAGTCATATAGAAACCTTAATCCTTATCTTCTATGGTTTGTAGGTAATCTAGGGTGTCGAGTAAAACCCTAGTGTTGATTGAAAGAAAAGATAATTTTATTTTTTCTATATCTCGTGTTTGTACTTGGAAACCCTAGTATTACATCCTCCATTGTTGCATAGAAACCCTAGATTGAAAAATTAACATCATGTTTTTGGTATCACATGTTTTGCTTTAGTATTGCAGGTATAAAAGATCATGGCTAAATTCAAAGGGAACACTTCAAGGGATCCTAAAAGGTTTGCTAAAGAACAACTCAAGGTATGTCTTAGACTACAAGTTTTTTGTTGTAAAGGGTATGATCATTTATCTTCTAAAATTTTCTTTACTTTACTAACATCTTTATGTCTAGGGTTTTGAATCACAAAGATTCTTGTTAGGTAGATTAATCATTAGATTTAATCTACTCTCATTATCCTATCATTTGATCATCATTGTGAAACCCTAACCCTTAGGGTTCACTGTAAAACCGTAGCTTGTTCTTGCTAAGGGTATGTCAATGTTAATAATAAAACCTTAATTTACTTGCAGATTGTTGATAAAGTCTAGAAATCCTATTATTTTGAAGTTTAGGGTTTTGATAATAATAAAAAAACCTAGTCCTTTAGGGTTTACTGTAATGTCTAAATGAAGCCCTATATTTTCAAGGTTTGGTAGATTGGGGTTTATAAGCAAAACCCTTGTAATATTTACAGTAAGATCCTAGGAATGAAAACCTAGTTGTTTATTCGCTTCTTTGATCAAAACCCTATCGCTAATTTTTTGATGTATTGATCTTCAGTTTACCTAGCAGATATTGTTTTAAAAAGCTAGTGCGTGATTATGAAATCCTATATATGTATATGTGAGTATGTTAACTTAATTGTTGATACTCATGTTTTAGTTTGTGAAATCTAGGGTTTGTAACAAATCCCTAGTAGAGATTGATATTTTAGAGCATGATAATGTTGTTCTCAATTATTGATATGATTTAGCTTGATGATAAAATCTAGGGTTTGCAACAAACCCTAGTAAAGTCTCACATGCAATTCTAAAAGCATATTATTGAAACCTTAGATGTATAGTACTATGATTGAATTGTTATGATATCTAAGGAATTGTGTCTCGAAAAGAGCATCTAGGGTTTATGACAAAACCCTAGCAAGAAGTTGAATTCTAGTACGTAAAAAGATGTGTCTCTTGTTGATTATGAACCTAACCAGATTTAGGTATCTGATGTCTAAAGTTTGAATGTTTTGATGCTTCCATTATGATTATATAGTTAACTTCATGCCTCTGCATGCATATTTGTATTTTGGTTGTACGTTCTATTAAAGGTTTTGTAGGTACATGATCTTCAAGATGTTCAAGATATTTGAATCTGATAGTAGTGATGAGCATTGAAGGAAGTTATAAATGATGATGATCAAGATGACCTTGATGCAACCTCAAAAGATTGAAATAGATTTGATATAGTTGGTCTCCCTAAGTTGAGAGGGAGCATGATTAGAAGAAAAAGGGTATATCTCCCTAGTTAAGAGTGAGGGCATATTATGACATGAATATCTTGAAGTAAGAATGAAACAAAATGAATGAAAGTATTGTTGAAAAGTGTAACTAGGATCAGTCTTCACGTTGACTATGTAATTATGTATTTATGTTAAGAAGAAGACAGATAATAAAATATATTTTTGGTATGCTTGCCTCATGGGCTTCATGAGCAAGGTTTTATTATAGGTCAATACACTTCTTCTTGATTTCTATTAGGATTTTCCTTCTAGTTATAAATGTAATTAAGATTCATGTATATGAAGAGTCTAGTCAAAAGAATATGCCTCAAGACCTTGAAGAAAATGGCTCCAGAATGATGCTCAAAGCAACGCTCAAGACAACCTCCTTCACGCTAGAAGACAACCCCTTCAAGTCGGCCTATGAGCTATGATGTCGGCCTACCCTCAATCAGTCAGGTCGGCCTAAATCCTGAAAGATGCACTATATATAAAGGTTTGTTTGCGGCTCATTTGGAGAGATAGATTTCGGACAAGTCTGAAGAAATATGCAAGTATAGTTCTATGGTTTGGTACGAAGAAGGAACCTGTTCATTAAAGATAAAAGGAGTTGTTTTGTTGTAAGTATCTCGGTTACAATTTTGTGAAAGAGTGCGAAGTAAAGGGTTGTAACTAGCAAGCTAAAGAGAATTCTTAGTGTGAAAGAGGTCTCCTATATAATGTGGAAGAGGATGTCTATACAATCCTAAAGAAGATAATTAGGAATCGAGGAAGGGAAGATTGCAAGGTGTGCAATAGAGACTCAGCCTTCATAGAAGATATACATAACGTGAAGAAGAGGCATCTCAGCAAGTAAAGAACTCAGTCCTAGGCATCACAGGCACTGAAAGGAAGGTTGAGGAGAAGTCTATAAAAGGCTGAGGCCATATCAAGGAAGGGCAGAAGAAGGAGCTCATTGTTTGGGGCTAGGAAACGAGTTTTCCTAGTGTTGGTGCAAAGCTCCCTAAGGCTGGTGTTGAACGGTGCATATCAATGCAGGAAGGTGCAGAAAAGAAGGTGTTATTAAAAGAGCATTGTCAAGGTCTTGGAGACATATAAAGGTCAAGGGTCTAAGTCATGGTCATGGTACTTGTCATTTGAAAGTCTATAAGAAGAATTTATCATGGCTTCTCCTCTCCAAGAGGGAGAGGTTTTGGCCCTGGCTTGAAGGGCCTAAACTTGTGTCTTTTGTGTTTTTGGTAATCGACTTGATGAAACACGTAATAAACTAACAAGAGAATATATAAGTAAGTAAAGTAAGATCACAAGTAATTATCAAGGAGAGAATTTGAATTAATCACTACCCTCCCAAATTCTCAACATGGTATCAGAGCTAAGGTGTTGAACATAAGGGCTACTTGACAAGAAGACACTCAAGGAAGCAAAGATCAAAGTTTGAGTTAAAAGGTCAGATCAGTTTGCAAGGAAGATTCTTCAAAGGATCCACTAGTCAAGAAGATAATCTTTGTCATCAAAGATTTATATTCAAGACATTGTTGGAAGAGACATCATCCTTTTGGAGACATCCTTTATCATCAAGAATCCAAGATCACCTACATTGGATTATTCAATCTAAGAAGAAGTTCCTCACTTCATCTTCATCATCATCAAGGAAGTTGTTGGAAAAAGAAAGTCACCTTACTCAAGTAAGTATTTATGACCTTATCTAAATCTGTCAAAATGACTTATTGTAAGAGAGCAACAAATTGGTTGGGTCATCAAACTTCAATGCATGGAAGAAAAGGACAGATTTGAATCTAACTGAAAATGAAGTTATGGGCTTCATCAAAGGAACTACGATTCAACCTCCAAAAGAAGACATTCTAGCATATATCAAATACTTGAAGGGAGACATAAGAGCTCGAAGGATTCTTATAGAATCCATAAATGACTCTCATTCCCTATGTATCAAAGCTAGAATTCTCAAAATAAATATATGATAAATTGGTGGAACTGTTCTCAAAAGGTTCTGCAAAGGAAATAAATTCCCCGAGACAAAAACTATACAAATTGAGAATGTTAAGAAAGGAAGGAATAATTCCATATCTGATGGAGATTTTTGCAATATGAGATCAACTACAAAAATTGGGAGAAGTAATCTCTGATGGAGAAATACTCACTATGGTACAAAATGCTTTACTGAAAGAATGGAGAGGTTTCACTTCAAGCATAGATGGGAAAGAAGAAGCCATGCCATTCCAAGGTCTAGGTAAGATAGAAGAATCAAGATTGAAAGCAGGATCAAGTGTAGGGAATCAAGCCTTTGCATCCATGTCCAGGAAGAAAGGAATATTTGGTAAATTTGGTCCTCATAATAAGAGAAGAAATATGGACAAAGCACGATGCTTTGGATGTAATGATTTTGGGAATTATAAACGAGATTGTCCTAAATTTAGAAAGGAAAAGAGGAAAAGAGAAGAAGCCCATGTCACAGATAAAAGGGAAGAACCTGATGCAAATAAATCTAAGAGCAAAGAAAGTGAAAGATCTCTATGATCATCTTTCTCCTCTAAGGGATTTCCGTTGGTTGTAAAATAATAGGAAGCAATGTATATTAATAGCATCATGATAGAAGCATGGAAGGAGCACTTGGTGAAGCAGCTCCTTAAAACCTCATTGATAAACAACATTGATGGAAGGCAGTCATCAAGATCAAGGGTCATCATTCAATGATCCATATGGAAACAGGTGTTGACATTTTCTAATGGAGTTCTCTATGAATTCTCTGGTTAGAAAGAAAGCAAAAGATTTCATCGAGAATTCTATGTTACAGAATTATGGGATTAGGATATGATGACATATTGATGCAGCAGGTCAAGGGAATGAAGTTCTTCATTCTAGTAAAATTGCTACAGGATGACTCAAAGGGAAAAGATATGAGGTACATATATTTATATGATGACATTGGATGTTGTAAATTCATGTCATATGGTTGCAGATAATGGACTTCTATCTTTGTAAGTATGATCTATAAAGGAGGATCTCTTACGATGCACAAGTTGCCACTAACAGACAAAATTAAATATGTCCTCATATGGAATATGAGATAGTTCTATACAAACAAGGAAGTGGATACTAGAAGTTCCTGGGTATGAAGTTGTGTGTAGAAAGAATTGAAGAGATCACGAAGTGAAACCATGTAAAGAGGTGGTTATCATCCAAAAGCCAAGAAGATGTGACTAGGAGATCTCCTGGGAAGATATGTGTACTATGATAGAAGTATGGTAAATAAGAAGACCCTTGACAAGACATATATTTAGGAGATGTGTCAATCTGAATAAAGGATGTTGATGCCTATAGGAAGATGTCATGGTGAAAGATCATCACTAAGGTAACTTATGATTCAAAAGTTCTTATGTATATGTTTATCTGGATAAGTTTATGCAAGGCTGCCAATCATGCACAAGGATGTAAGATCCTTAAGAGATCGTTCGATGGAAAGCAGCATGGCATAAAGGTGGACCATATGAAGAAGATTGATGAATCACTTTCTGATAGTTGACATGACTCGTGGATGAAAATGATGGATGATCTATGCCCTATGAAGCCAAAAGTTGAATATTCCTCAATATCGAAATACATGACATCGAGGGGAGGAATTCTTCATGAGCATTTTGTTGTATCACCATTGTTGTTGCAAGTCCCTGGTTGAGAGGGAGCCTAGTGGTAAGTTTCTTACTTGGAAGAAACTTGAAGTATGTCCTTCCTGAGTTAAGAGGGAGTGACATATATGATTCTCTTATTCATGTGTCAGGCACTAGACCAGGACTAACAATCGTAAGTTTTAGTGAAGGCCATGTGGAGAGAATGGATAGACACACATTCTGGTCTTCACCTAGAAGACAAAATGGAGGATTGGGTAATCATCTGGCATTTGATGCTCTTTGAGAATGTGATAGGGCATTCAAGATAAGAGTAGTCGGGGACTAATATTCTTTGATCGATGGCTACCAAAGAGAATAATAGTCCAATAAGGTCATACTCTGGGATCACCTGGGTGGAGCATGTACCTTGGAGATACAATGACTATGATGCCTATAAGTCATGGGTCTCGCCAGCATTGTAGCCCATTGTCTTGTTGAGAGATGGGGTTGTTAGTCAAGGCCTTGCACTAGGACAATGTTGGTTGATATGATGATATACAAATGTGGTTACCAATCCAATTCTTCTTATGAGATTCTTCAATTTGAAAGTGACCATGTACATGTATGAATACCTTCCTAGTTAATAGGGATTGTTGAAAAGTGTAACTAGGATCCGTCTTCATGTTGACTATGTAATTATGTATTTATGTAAAGAAGAAGACAAAGATATTAAAATATATTTTTGGAATGCCTGCCTCATGGGTTTCATGAGCAAGGCTTTATTATAGAATTTTTCTTTTGGTTATAAATGTAATTAAGAGTCATGTATATGATGAGTCTAGTCAAAAGAATATGCCTCAAGAGCTTGAAGAAAATGGCTCCAGAATTATGCTCAAAGCAGCGCTCAAGACAGCCTCCTTAACACTGGAAGACAAGCCCTTCAAGTTAGCCTATGAGCTATGATGATGTCGGCCTACCCTCAATCAGTCAGGTCGGCCTAAATCCTGAAAGATGCACTATATATAAAGGTCTTTCTGCGGCTCATTTGGAGAGAGATTTCGGACAAGTCTGAAGAAATATGTGAGTATAGGTCTGTGGTTTGGTACGAAGAAGGAACTTTTTCATCAAAGATAAAAGGAGTTGTTTTGGTGTAAGTATCTTGGTTACAATTTTGTGAAAGAGTGCGAAGTAAAGGGATGTAACTAGCAGGTCGAAGAACATTCTTAGTGTGAAACAAGTCTCCTATATAATGTGAAAGAGGATGTCTATATAGTGTTGAAGAAGATAATTAGGAATAGAGGAAGGGAAGATTGCAAGGTGTGCAATAGAGACTCGGCCTTCATAAAAGATATACACAGCGTGAAGAAGAGGCATCTCAGCAAGTAAATAACTCAGTCCTGGGCATCACAAGAACTGAAAGGAAGGTCGAGAAGAAGTTTATAAAAGGTCGAGGCCATATCAAGGAAGGGCAGAAGAAGGAGCTCATTGTTTGGGGCTAGGAACCGAGTTTTACTAGTGCTGGTGCAAAGCTCCCTAAGGATGGTGTTGAACGGTGCAGATCAGTGCAAGAAGGTGCAGAAAAGGTGTTATTAAAGGAGCATTGTCAAGCTCTTGGAGGCATATAAAGGTCTAGGGTCTAAGCCATGGTCATGGTACTTGTCATTTGAAAGTCTATAAGAAGAATTTCTCGTGGGTTTTCCTCTCCAAGAGGGAGAGGTTTTGGCCCTGGCTTGAAGAGCCTAAACATGTGCATTTTGTGTTTTTGGTAATTGACTTGATGAAAGACGTAATAAGCTAAGAAGAGAATACATAAGTAAGTAAAGTAAGATCACAAGTAATCATCAAGGAGATAAATTGAATTAATCACCGCCCTGCCAAATTCTCAACAAGTACTATAGATGAATGTTCGTGAAAAAGACATGAGAAGCACTGAAGTTGTTTTGGTTTTGCTGAAGTGAAAGAAGTAAAACTTCTGACAAGTTGTATTTTGATAACTTTATGACGATATAAGTAGCATCAAGATGATTGAGGACCCCAAAGGTTTGTACTTGTATATATATTTGAAATTTTATTACTGATTGGGGTTGTGTTTGTACAGGTATTTCTCTCCATAAGAAGGTTGAACAATTTGGAAGCATGCTTGGACAAATGGATATATCTGATTTAGTTAGGGAGAGATGAAGCATCTAATGGCAACTTCTAGCCTTGTGTCTTGACTAAAAGGACCTTTGTTTTTCCCCCTTTCGAGCTTGCATGCGACATGCAGAGTGTGCAAGTGAATTGAATGCATGTAGATGAGTTGCATGTGACATGCATGAAACATGCATGCAATGCAAGCTAAATTTATGACTAGTACTTAAGTTAAAGTAAAGAAAGATAAAGATAAAAAAGTTAACTAAAGTAACCTATCTTCAGTTAACTTAAGGAGATAGTTTTGGTCGTCAATCTTAACTTATAAAAGTTATAAATTGAGTCTAAAGGTCTAGGCAAAGACACAACAATAGCACAAGATTGAGAATAGTATCTCAATGAGCATGTATTGGATCATAGAGAGTGCAGAGGATCTAGAGATCTAGATCTGCAAGAGAGAGAAAATCTACTGGATCAGATCCTGAGTATTGTAATCTATATATTTTCTCAATTGGGCCATTATCCTAACACGAGAGCCGAAATAAGTTCTGAGTTTTATTAATGATGAGCTGATTTGCTCGCCAGAAATATGTTTGTGATTCATGTGATTCAGATTGCTAATTGCTTCTGCTAAATACTTTTGTTAGGAACTTAGCTATGTATTTCTATAATTTATTGCTTGGAATTAAATACCGTGTGCTAAGTGTAAGGAAAACTAACATAGATCTAACACTTGTCTCAACTAGAAGTTGCCACATGTCATTACACCCTACTATAAATAGACATACCAAAATTGTAGTGCCCCCCCCCCAAAAAAAAAGGAAAAATAGAAAATGTTTGGAAGGAACCCTACCAAATACAACATACCTAAAAATAGGCACACTGCTAAAAGTAGAAAATCCCCGGATGTACATGAAAGTTTACTCATCGGGCTCGATTTTCAATGAATCTGAATATGTGATCAGATTTGGCATGCAACCCCTGCTAAAAATAGCATTGTCTCGCATGTCCCCTAAAAGTAGCTCATCAAAGTCACAAGCTCGTAGGGATCTCAAATATACCATCATGAATGACATGCAAATCTCCAAACCCTGCCTCCTAAACTGTAGGGGCACTGCCAAAAGCAGTAACTCTTAAATCTAATAAAAAACATGTGCAGTGTCTATCTATGAATTAGGAGCACATCACGAAACCAATCCCATGCCTGAACTCTATGGTACCACCCCTAGGTCAAGCAAAGTTGTCTTTGGAAATGCCTCTAAATGCCAACCTACTGAAATGTGTTGACTCTTAACCCTCTAGACTTATAAGGGGGTAAATCAGGGGGTTAACAAAATCCACTGTATTTTTTACAAGAATTTGGTTGACATGGGTGACAAACATTTTGTTAGGGGTGTCAAACATATAGGCCATGAGATAAGCCATTTATATAGTTACTATCTGTTGAATCTTTCAAAACTTTGTTCTTTGGAGCACAACTATCTCAAATAAGCCATTTATATAGTTACTATCTGTTGAATCTTTCAAAAATTTGTTCTTTGGAGCACAACTATCTCAAAGTAGAAAACAATTATTAGAGGACCCCCCTTATCGTGACAAGCTTTCTTGTTGTCGTAGCTATTTCAGTTCCTTTATCATCAACACCCTTTATGTGCAAAAACCACCTCAGACGAATGCTTTTGCTTCTAATTGTTAGTACTTACAGTTATGATGAAAATGCTCAAATTATTGTAGGCTTATGGATCACTAACTAGTTAGTTTTATTGAAGAGTGTCTGCATCTTAACCTGGTATCATGAGCTTCTAATTGTTAGTACTTACATATATGATGAAAATGCTCAAATTATTGTAGGCTTGTGGATCACTAACTAGTTAGTTTCATTGAAGGGTGTCTGGATCTTAACCTGGTATCATAAGCTTGCAACATATGCAATGACAAATTTTACCCAATTAAGCATTCATGGAAAATATAGTTTTCATTTTTCAAGTCAAATCAAACATAATCGAACATATGAAAAGATGTCCACACACCAGGCCCAAAGAAAACAATATGAATATTGAATGATCATTTGGTAATATATCACCCTCAAGTATCTCAAACAAGGCTAGGCAATACAGTACACATATAGCCGGGCCAAATAATGAGTGAGTAATTTAAAACTATAAGTGGCTAATCCGATCTGTCAAAGTAACCCTTTGCTTGCACTCCACCACTTCGGTAAGCGCCTCAAGCCACCACTGTTTTCAATTTAGATCTAATTGAAATATCTTGACCAAAAAGTTTTGCAATGCCAGCCGCTGGATCATCTTGCTTGACAAGAGATTCCCCAACCAAAACCTGTAAAAAATAGGTTTTCATAGGGATCAGCCTTTCTCATTGTAATTCCTGATTGCTCGATTTTTCAACCATGCATAGCCTGCAAGCTAGTAGTCTATGCGATGGAATCACATGCACACATGATAAAAGAACAATGATATATATATATATATATATATATAGAGAGAGAGAGAGAGAGAGAGAGAAATGCTCAATTGACAGTATGCATTTCAAAATAAAGTCATTTAGAAAATGCATATCAACTGAGAAATGCTCCATGAACTTACAGCTCCTACTCCTACTCTTTGCACAAATGCAATGTCATCCGGTGTGAACAGCCCTGACTCTCCAACCACCTGAAACAAGAAAGAGTAAGTATCCAGTTTAGATTATGCTAAGCCATGAATCATGATGCACTCTCCTGATGCCTAATTGTCTGTGGGGCTGTATTTTATTATTAACTTTGGCATTAAGACAGACAGCAAATCTGAATTGTAGCTGCATGCTTATAGTAAAGACAATGCTCTAATTCGTTAAAGGAAAAAATTATAATTGAGCAATCAGGGTTAGAGCTATTTCCTCATTTGAAGTTTCTCAAGGAAAAATAGTGCTGGGAGAAAGATGCGTCCTTCATTAGCTAAAATGATGAACAACCTACAACTTCCATCAAGTACAATTCCTACTCCCTCGTGGCTAGTGACTTGCCGTTCAACTTGGATCCTTACTCACCAATTCCATGTTTCTTCACATTTTCAAAGAAAGGTTTCAATACAGAAAGCAGCATTAAAATAGTATAACTTCAGACAGAATTAACCTTTTTTATGTATGACCATGGCCCTAAAAACTCTGTTATATCTTTGTCCTTAATACATGTAAACTGTAGATCAAATATGTCCCCCATAAGGTTTTAATTCTTTGCCAACATGTTGAAATGATCAATCCTTGGATCTTAAATTATGTCTCCAGAGTTAAACCCCCAAAGAAACTAATAAAGCAAGATATAACATTTGCAAAGAATTAGTATCTATCTCATCAACGCCAAACAAAAGATTTGCCCAAAAAAAGGATAGCTTCCCTTTGTACCAGAAAAAACTGATGAAACTAGTGGTTGTCAAGGTTCCTCCATGCAGACAACGAGAAGTTGCAGTAAAGAAGAAAATTGACACAAGCTAAGTAGAACTATATTAAAAGGAAGCCATCATTCTTTCCTATAAATCAATTGAGATCAAAATAAGCAAGAAGTGAATGTCTCCATGAAGAGAATACTTATATGCAGACATAACCTAAACGCATACCACACTTCTGTTCATAACCTAAATGCATACCACACTTCTGAACAGTTAAGTATGGTCCATAAGGAATTTGAGCATAATTCAAGCAGGACGAAGTTGATTTACCAGAATATCTCTGTCACGAATCCTTTGACCCCGATCTCCTTGAAGAAGATACTCTGTATTTTTTATGTCAACATCAAACGTTTCTGCAAGAGAAGCAACACAATCTAATAAGTTAAACACTGGAACTTGAGAAGAACTGCAAACAAATACCTCTATAGTTTGCAAAATTATTAGAACTTTTTAATTGAGGCAAAACTAATTACAACATGAGGCCTCAATTCAGCATCTGCGTGGCCTGGCCCAACCAATCATTTACATGTAAGTTGTAACCAATAGGCATTATAAGGATATAAAGCAAAAGGACTCGGAGTAAAACAATCATTCATGTGAAAAACAAACCAATAGAAAAAGTACTCGCTATGTTGTGTAAAACAATGCAGCATTTGCAAATACTTCAATGGATTCATTTACACTGAACATTAGAACAATGACACAAGGACTAACCAAGGTTTCTATTGTTGATTCCAATAAGTTTTATTCCATCTATTCCCAGTACACGATCTAGCTCCCTCACATTATGAACCTGCAAAACCAAGAATCAGATAGCTTGGATCCCAAGTAGCAGTTCCAGAAACAACTTTAACGGCAGGAAATTATATAGGACAGAGCAGGCATAATGCCTCACACACATGAAAACATGTTTAATAGCAGGAATTTACATAGTAAAGAAGTGGGCTAGAGCATCCCCATCATCCCAAGAGAAGAATAAGTATCAACTTCGAGACAAATTGAGCTTATAAATAGCAACATAGAGATCTCGTAATTCCACAGTTCACTAACATCCAGATTTCAATAAAAGGAAGCCGGCACACAAGCTAGGACTCGAGCTTCCATCATGTAATCAATATAGATATCAAATAATATGTAAACATTTGAAACTCCCTCAATACATACAGATGCTACAAAGGCATAGATATGTTTTCTATCAGACACCCCCATACAGTCTGTAAGTTTTACCAAGATGTGAATATGCTGGGCACAGGAAAATGCAGTAGGGATATATAAAAAAATTGAAACAAATATGCACAAACACATATACGTGTGAGCCGATAGCTGCTTTAAATTAACAAAACTGTTTTGTAATTTGATTTCCCTCAAGCATGTCCATAGAACAGAGCACCCCAATTCTGGTCCAGATAATTCACTAGCAAAGAAATATGAATTCAATAATTATACTTTGTATTATGACTGAACAAACCTCAACCAAGGCTGCCATTTTGAGGACCTTGCAAATCTTTGACATATATTTTAGGTCACCGTCTGGCAAGATACCAGCAATTAAAAGAACCGCATCTGCACCTTTCAACCGAGCATGATATAATTGCCATGCGTCAATGATGAACTCTTTGCACAACAAAGGGCACTGCATTCCATTGATGTCAAAATCAGTATATGAGAAAGAAAAAGAATAAATCCACTTAAGCGGAGGTTAAGATAAATGAAGTACATCTCATCAAAATTCAAGATAAATACTCATCTTTCAATGTCTTGTTCCCACAATATGTGTGATATCCCAAATTTCACAAATTTTTGGCATATGGGACTCTGGGAAAAAAAGGAGAAATGCAGTTTTGGTGGAATGTGGGGCCAGCCAAAGGAAGCAATGTGCACTAGTGAGAAGAGGAGAGAGAAGAGGTGTGAATTGGGAGTGGGGGGCACCAAGAGAAATGGGTGCGAATTAGAGAGGAATTTTGGCAAAAGAGACTTAGAAACGAGTGCGAATTAGAGTGGAATTTTGGCATATGGAACTTAGGAAAAAAGGAGAAATGCAGTTTTGGTGGAATAAGGAAGCAATGTGCACTAGTCAGAGGATAGTGAGAAAAGGAGGAGAGAGAAGAGGTGTGAATTTGGAGAGAGTGGGTACCACCAAGAGAAAGGGGTGCGAATTAGGAGAGAGAGTGGGGGCCACCAAGGGAGAGAAGGGAGGCCAACAAATATGAATAAGGAGCCTTCATTTGCACCTTTTGACAATTTTTCTTTTGAACACAAGTTTTCTTGAGCTGTTTAGCCAAGTCAGCGAATGTTGTTTAGCACAGGGAATTCCCAAGCGGGAATTCCACTTCTAACTTCGGTGAACTTCGAGTGTCACCCTAGGAGAGTAGAAAGAAGTCCATCTCGGGCTTTTCCGAAGCCACAACGTAGATCATTTCAACTGGAGCGTGCTTCTCTTTGGGCATGTTACCATTCAAACCAGCAGGGGACCTAAAACGGGCTCCTAAGAGGGAAACTACTAGATCAAAGGCAACGATGGAGACTTAGCCCATTGTCACCACAGCTAATAATCCTAGCTCTTACGTACTTTCATCAATGGGAGGAGACACGGTAATTAGGAAGTCACTTATAAAGGATGGATCAACAAATAGATGTGAAGTAACCTTAAAGACCCTTTCCCTAGGATATGATTAAAAATGGATCTTGCTTGCTCTTTTAGCAAGCTACAAGACTTTCTAGGGAAAGGAGGTGATGATTTGAGGGTTAGGTTACAGGAATATGACTTGAAAAGGAGTTTCCCAATCCCTAAAATCCGTATAGAACTTGGATTCCAGAGTTGCCCTTGATGAATTGTCTTTGATAAGAAATGTGACCACACGGGGCCAAGTGGACCCAGTTTAGGTTAAGGGGACGAAATCTAGCAATCGATGATATTCTTAACTTGAGCAAGGCAAGGGGAAAGGATCAAACAAGAATTTTCACCTAAAGATGTCAAATTGATCCTATGAGGTACTCGCCTTGGGAATATGAGGGTAAAATTTGATCTTAGGCCTAGGGCTTGAGATATCTTGGAATCTGACCGTCGAAATCTCTTGAAATTCGGAGGGAATCGTGAGGACACACCAACACAGTAGGGTCTAGGAGATCGAATTTTTTCTAGGGCTATTTTGTCAGGAAATTAATGTGAAAAATTCTAAATCTAACAAACAGAAATCCTACTGCAGTTAATTGATTTTCATTGCCTACTTGTGTTCTTCAATTAACAAGTTTATTTACATAATAATTCAGTAAATATAAATGCAAATACACTGCAGCCTACACCAATATACAGATCAAGTACTAAAAAATAAATGAGACAATCACACAAAGGACACTTATTTTTGGACTATGTCCCCGGAAAAACCTAATGTGGGAAAACCGGTGCAGCAGATCTGAGGATTTTTATTATTAAACAATAGTTTTAGTACAACTAGGGTGCAAAATCCGGCTCACCCAACAGAGAAAATCTCGACAAACAGATAAAATAGTGAGTTTCAACTCACACTGCAAGTCCCGACTGATCCGGATCCGAACTGGCGCAACCCCAACTCCCTCTGTGCAGTAGATGTGTAGGCTCGCATGGGGATGACTGATGATTGCATCACCTCTTCTCTGAATCGATCTGCCTCTCGTAAAATTGAGTTTCAGCCCTCCTAGCTCAGAAACCCCGATCTCTAGCAAAATTCAGATTATCCCTTGGAAGCTCTGCGTAGTCCCTGCGTGAGCCTTGCGTGGGCCTCTGTCATCCCTTCTGGGGACTGCGTCACCTCTACTGGTGGCTGCATTGCTTCATCTTCTGTCTTTGTTGCCTCTCTGCTATGTACTCTTGGTCCTCCGACCAATAACTGCTTCTGCCCCTCATTGCTGCTGAATCACTCAGATCTCATCTTCGTTTGAGCATTGCTCCGTCAAAAGAATTCGATCTCCAGATTCACTCAGTGTGTGTATTCTCGAACTGACCCTCAAGCTAAGTTGGCACGAAATGGGGAAACGGAAACAAGTTTCCGAAACGGGAAGTGATATGAAACGCGACCTCCCCAAATTTTGGAAACAGGGAAATGCAGTATATATATATATATATATATAATTTAAATTTATAATAGAATTTAGGAAATTTAAAAAATGTTATGTGAAATCATACAAGTTTAACACATACATGATAAATCATAAATTCAAAGCATAAAATATTACAAATTTACAAGTTACAACACATTTACTCATGAATGATCATTGATAACAGACACAATGAAAACCAATCTTTATTATATATCAAAACCTCAAAATCAACCTTTATTATATATATGAGGCTACAAGTACAATAAAGTCAAAAGACTAATACTCATTATCAGAATCCTCATCAAATATAGCAGCAAAAGCATGCTCAGCAGTGGATGGTGTAGCTGAAGAAGATGTTAGGCCAATTCCACTTCTATGATCCTAGTCCTCAATATTCAAGGCGGCAAGAGAGAGATCCAAATCAGGATTTTCTGGATCCACATCCCACTCCTTAGAAAGACCATTGCCATATTCTGGACCCCTACAAGATGCAAGCCGAAGGTTGGAGTGCACATAAACAAGATCCTCTGCCTTCTATGAGCCCAACCTGTTGCGCTTCACAGAATAAATAAAACCATAGGTGCTCCAATTCAACTTTCCACTTGTGAAAGGACGCGAATGGCAAGGTTTTGCAAATGTACACCATTTGCTCCATGACAAATCCACCACCTAACTGGATTCATGGTGCTTCTCTCCTCCAAAGATAATATATCTGAATAATCATCTATTCCTGTAGCAACACTGGCAAATTCTTCCTTCACCTCCCTGTGTAGATGAGTTGCAAAAATTCTAATAAGGGCTTTTTTCACCTCATTAGCCACCTCTCTATCCTTACGGGGGGTGCCTTCCTCTTCCCATTGCTTTGAGCAATAATTTCCTCATCATAAAATTTTGGGTTCAAGGCATGTACTCTGCAATGGAGTGTTGAAATTGTTCCACCTATCAACAATTATTCTCTTGATTAATTCGGCAAAATGACCATCTACAAACAAAAGCTGTGGAGACTCCAATGAAATTACTTCCATAATTTTCTCAACCATGGAATCCATGCCATCATATACCTCTCCTAAGAAAGGTTGGTTAGTGTCAGCATTCCGAAGAAGCTCAAGTGTAGGAGTTGTGAACATTAGCAAGAAATCTATCTTGCTCCACCAATCCTCATCAAGGTACAATCTACGCACCGTAGATCCCCGCTCTGAATCTGCCTGTCTTCACTAAGCCCAAAGCTGACTCACCACTATAGACACTAATGCTTGCTTAACCTCAACAAGGCGGCACAACATTATGAAGTTTGAGGCATATCTTGTCTTAGCAACTTTTAACAACTCCAATTTGGAGTACTCTCGAAATATTTCTTGAGACTGGTGGTGGTTGGTGATGAATTTAACAATTTCCCTTGCTTCCCCTGTGAGTTCCTTTATCCATGGAACTTTATTGTCGATCTCCTCTAAGATCAGATTCAAATTGTGGACAATGTGAGGTGTCCAAAAGATGTGGTCATACCTCCCCTCAATAATCAAACCTGCAGCTTTGCATACCGGTGCATTATCCGTGATAACTTGCACCACCTTGTTAGGACCAATTTGTTCAATAGATTTGATAATGACATCAGCAATGAATTGTGCATCTTTTACCTCTCCAGAGCAGTCTTCCGCCTTTAGAAACATTGCTCCTTTTGGTGAAGTGGCAATGATATTTATCAATGGTCTACGCCTTGTATCTATCCATCCATCCATCTAAGACTATGGTAACCCCAGAGCTACTCCAAGAAGAACGAATTGGTGATAACACATCCTCCACAAGATCCTTCTCATTTTTTAGAAGCTGAGTTCTAACTTTCTCATAGTTGGGCCTGTTGTACCCTTGAGGAGCTTTGTTAATTGCCCTTATCATATCTTGCCAGTAAGGAGAGTGAACAACATTGAATGGGAGACCACATGCATAGATGCACCGAGCCACACTGGAATCAGCTTCTTCTCTTCCTTGCACATTCACCATTTTAGCAATTTTGCTATCTTGAACTGTATTGGATGCCCCTCTGGATGGTGGTTGTTCTGGTTGTTGAGTGCCTCTCCTCTTCCTTACTTCAATTACAATCCTTGGCTCAATGTTTGCTGGATTTTTAGCTTGACTAAAATCATCATGCTTTCTTTTAATTCCATCAGCCTGATCTTGCTCTCTTTGATATTGTCTCCTTGCCATATGGTCTGATTTTTTCATGCAACCTGCAATCCCCTGTCCTCCTCCATGCAAAAGATGTGCCTTCACTCTTGGGTAAGAGCCCTTGTAAGAATTATTGCAAAGAGTACACCGCCATTCCCATGAGCCACCACCTCCACATCTTTGCAGCTTCTCAACATGCCTCCAAAGAGGATAATCTTCAGCCCTTGGGTTGGCCTTGGGGTTTGCACTTGAACCTTGGATGGAAGAAGCCATTGCTGCAAAAAAATTAAAAAAACAAATCTATAAATAAAAAAATGTTTTTTATAATTTTGATAGCATAAACCCTCGAAAAATAGACAAAACAATGGGAAAAAACCAAGAAATTGAATGCTTCTTACCCAAATTAATTTTTTGTAGCTGAAGCTACCCCAAAATGCTAGAAAATCAAGAGAAATATGGTTGTAGCTAAGCCAAAAACCAAGAATGTCGTAGCTGGAAACTTCGCACTCCAAATCTGCTTTTCAAACTCTTTCTCTTGTTGTTGAAATCTCCTTTGCTCAATGTTGAAAACACCCAAGCTAAAGCACTACTCTCTTCCTCCTTTCTCCTCGCCAAAATCGCTCTTCTCCAAGTGAAAAGACTTGCTCAATTCGTGTGCTAAGAGAATGAGGCAAATCCCCTTTTTATAAGTTTAGAAAGCCATCTAGAAGCATCCAAGAGACAAATACAATAATTAAAATATGTAATATCCCAAAAGGGAGAATGCAGTAATACTTAAACACAATATAAGAACTGCAACTAAGTAAACAATAGATCTAAAGACAACATCAGAATTTATAGAGAAGCTGAGCCATTTTATTATATGGAGATGAATCAGTTACACAATGTACAGAAAATGAGTGGATCTAGCCCAAGAGAAGGCCTAGAATCACCCTACAATGGTGTTGCAAGTGGCACTGCGTAACTAGTGAGCTTACAGAAGCAATACTGCACTGTCCCTGCAGCTGCTGATATACATGTAAATGCTACAAAGGAAAATGCAAATCTAGGGAGCTTATGAGCTCTGATGATGCCAAGATTCAAGATCTGGCCAATGTGATGGATTCCCAAGATAACCCAGAAACGATTTTCCAGATCTGCAACTTTGGAAAAATCACCCTCCTAGGGTTTGATCCTTGATCTGCTGGGATTACAGATCTGAAGCCAGATCTGACAAATAGATGGCTGAAATATGTCACAAGATCAGATCTATGCTTGAAGGGTTGATCCCTCCTACAAGCTAGAAGCTCTAGATCTAGCTTCTCAATCCTCCAATGATGATTTCAGCTGCTGCAACACAACTGCTCATAGAAACTGCGCTGTAAGGGAAAGAGAGGCTCTATGCCTGCTGAAATATGCTGCAATAAGTTCCAGGCTGATGGAAATACTGATGGCAAGGTGAGGGGATGATCTCTTACAGGATTACTAGCTGAAATGCTAGCAACTTCCTTCCTCCTTTGGATCTGCAATATGGACAACGTAATTCTGGATGGAACTACTGTTGCTAGGAGGTCAATTACTTTTGGCCTGATGCTAGATCTGATATGAAGCTCTGGGAATGCTGATATTTAAGCCCAAGGTGATAGGAATAAACCTTCACCAGTTCTCCAAATGAAATACTGAAGACAACCTCCACCTTCCAAACTGATCTTCAGAAATCTGCAATTTCTGAATATGGATGTTCTGCAGAAAGTAGGAAAATATAAGTGGCACCAATGCTTGAAGTAGAATGAAGTACAATACTCTTTCCAGAGCTACTCAAAGAAAGAGGTGGGATTCCCGACCAGGAACACCCTGTGCTAAACAGCGCTTGCAATCTTTGCTAAACAACCCAAGAAAGCAATGGAATTTCACATGACAATTCCAAATCTAAACAAATCCTCAACATCAATAATCTCAAGCATCTCTTCATTCTTGCCTTCATCTTCTTTATATAGTGTTTGAGCCTTCCCATGCCTTGGCCCTCATCTTAACTGTGTTGTTCATGTGGACAAGATCCTCCATGTTTGATTGCGCTGTCTATCCAAGTCATCTATCATGTCTAGGTGCAATGTACAACCTCTCCATCATGTGTGCATTAATTGCACAACTTCCTCCATCTCATCATGAATGCTCCATGATCTTCTGTTTGATCTCTTCCAAGATCTTAGTTGACTGTGTCAACCTTTATGATCTATCTCATTAATGAGACATGATCTCCAATTCCATTCACATTAGTAGTTGTTCAACTACCTCATTATGTAGATCCAGGCTTAATTAATCCACATTCACACACAAAAAGTGGATATCTATTCATATTGAGGATTATGGGTCCCTCCACCCTTTTATTTACTTAATTCATTAAGAAAATTAGGAACTCTAATATTCCAAATCTTAGGTGAAAAATTGCGAATATTACAGTTCTCCCTGGCAAAATGTTGCTTGTCCTCAAGCAACTGCAAAAGTGGATGCTACAGCAAACATCCTCCCTCCAAATGGCATCCTCATGTGGAAGGCCTTCCCATCTATCACAATGTGTCATGTATGTCCAACCCCAAAGCTGCCCCTATAGAATGTCTAGAATGGCTTCCAACTGAAAAAGTTAGATACCCATCCCCATCAATGAATCTCCAAGTGGCAACCATATGATGAACAAAGTTCTCCTCTATACATGAGATACATAAGATAAAGTGGTTTATTTCCAAAGTAGAAAGCCCCAACTCATAAACTATCTCTCCAACCCATGATACATAGAGAAGATTACATATATCGATGCCCTCATCATTAGCCATGTTGGCCATGTAGGAATCAAACATCACATCATCATAGTGAAAAACAAGAAGTAGAGACATATGGGAAAACATGAAAAATGTCAAACCATATTCTCCTAATAACAACCAACACAGCAAAGCCTCCTACTGCCATGCTAGATCATCATGAAAACAAGTAAGAGAGCCATACTCTCTCAAAAGAAGCCACCGCATCAATGCTTCTTATTTCCATGCCAAATCATAATCAATGAGAATATATGAGTCATACTCTCTCAAAAGAAGCCAATGCAGCAATGCCTCTTGCTGCCATACCACATCATCATTGTACCAAATGTAGTGGCCATATTCTCTCAAGAGAAGCCACCTCAATAAGGCATCTTGCTGCCCCATCACATCATCCTTATACCATGTACAATGACCATAATCACCCAATAGAAGCCAACGCTGTAGGGCCTCCTGTTGCCATCCTCCAACAGTGTCATGATATGTATGGGAAGAATTTAGCCCATACTCTCCCAATAGTAACCATAACAAGGATTCTTGCTACCTTCTTGCATTATCATGATGCAAGTCATGGAGCAATAATAAAGTAATGGATATGTGAGATGTCTCATCAACATAATACAAACAAACTCCCTTATGCCACATCATGTGAGAGTTATGATTTCTCCCAAACCCAATTACATACATGAACATGAGATACATCCCAAACAAAAATACATGTGAATACATGAGACACATCCCAAATAAGTGTAAATACATGGACATAAGATATAACATGTGTTGTCCAAACTCTTTTCTTAACAACCAAAGCAACCATGCCCTTTTCTTATGCATTCTTCCAGTGATGTATAAGGCATGAATCAGCAAAATATGGCTTCTTGAGTGGTAGCCATACTCACCCAAGAGCAACCAGCGTAGCCATGCTTCTTGTTGGCATGTGTCATAGATCTGCAAGTGGTTTGGCAACCCCTTGCTCCATACTATCCACCATTCATCCCAATGTGGATGATGGATGTCATTCTGCAAAAACTTGGCATCCTCCCATTGTAAGACACCAACCTCCTCAAACTGATGAAGAACCTTTCACTCCATGAAGTGTTGAAGTGCACCTCCAATGAGATCTCTTAATGAGACCTTCTTCTCATCCATGGCCTTCCAAAACCAATGTTTGGATCTGCTTTAGTTAGAAGTCTCTCTTTGAGCTGTGAAATGCTCATTGAGAAAGTGTCATCAAGAAAGGAGAAAAGATTTCTCATATCTAGATGTCTACCATTCATCATCTTATCCTTCATTGCTTCATGAGTGAAGCTACCTTCAGAATGCTCCAAGAATAATGGGGCTTCCTTATTATTACTGCTACTAAGTGACAGCCTTGTAGATCTGCAAGGTAATACATATGTTGTCTCAAAGCAAAGTACAATACTGATCTCATAACCAGTCATTGTACATAGGATCATGCTCATCCCTTCTTCTGAAACTCTACATTTCAACTCAAGAGGTTGAATGTAGTCCATCCATGACAAACTGGGATAGCTTTTCATCTCCTCCTTGATTAGATCAAGGGTCCTCTGTGTTGTGATATGTTGCTGCTTCAAATCAGCATTTTGATCTAACCCTTGGTTATGCATTGGCCTTGATGGCATGTTCCCATAAGTTCCAATAAGATCTATTGAAACAATAGGTGATGAATGTGTATGCATACCTTAGATCAACTGATGTGTGGGAACCTCTTGACAGAACACAAGAGTTCCTCCAACCGGGACAATGGTGTCTCCAACTGCTGGCAAGAGAGATGACTGCTCTTCTACCAATGTACCAGCGCGCTGGAATCTTCCTCCTCTTCCTCATGCATCTCCCGAATCATGCATGGGACTCTATGTGTCAAGAGCTCAAGACTATCTTGCAAATATGCAAGTATCTCTTCTTCGAATGTAAGTACTTCTGCAGCTGGTGGTGAATGTAGTGACTTCTTGTCCAGAGTGACAAGAATGACATCCTCTTTTGTTTCCTTAGGAAATGTCTCTTTGTGGCCCATCTCTGTCTTCTTCTCATCAAACTTCTTCCTCAACTAGTGAAAGAAATCTGAATATTTAGTCACCTTTGCAAGCTCCATGTGACTAAACCACCAAACATTGGCTTCACCTAAAAGATGAAGTGTTGCAATTTGGACAACCTCTTTTTCAGCCACAGGATGTAGCATGAAAAATGTATCCAACTCTCTCCTCCAAGCCTTAACAGTGCTTGAAGAAGATCCATCGAATGTAGGCAAACAAAATCTATTATGCCTCTTTCTTCTATTGCTGCTATAGGATCTTCTTTCTTCTTTGAGTTCAAAGAATTCTTGGAGAGTTAGACTCTCTTTGAAGGCTCTCCACTGTTCCTTGTACTCCTTAAGCTACAAACTGAGAGTCTCATGAGCCTCAGGTTCCTTTCTGTCTTCATTTCTATACCTCTCACCTTCTTCAAAGAAAGTGGGCATAGTAGATCTATGAGGAGATCTATGATTCTCCGGTTTTCTTTTCTGCTGATAGGAAGTGCTTGGACCTTCATCTTCAAATCTTCTTCTTGGATCCTTCCTTTGCCTTTCCTTCTTCATTTGATAGACCTCCTTGGAGAGATCTTACTTGGATCTAAAGAAAGGAGTGGCAAAATTATCCTCCTTCATGATAGATCTCATCTATCTGCTTCTTCTTTTGATGCAAAAGATGAAGTGTCCCCAAGCTGAGCCAAAGATCATGCTCCGATACCACTGTAATATCCCAAAAGGGAGAATGCAGAAATACTTAAACACAATATAAGAACTGCAACTAAGTAAACAATAGATCTAAAGACAACATCAAAATTTACAGAGAAGCTGAGCCATTTTATTATATGGAGATGAATCAGTTACATAATGTACAGAAAATGAGTGGATCTAGCCCAAGAGAAGGCCTAGAAACACCCTACAATGGCGCTGCAAGTGGCACTGCGTAACTGGTGAGCTTACAGAAGCAATACTGCGCTGTCCCTGCAGCTGCTGATATACATGTAAATGTTGCAAAGGAAAATGTAGATCTAGGGAGCTTATGAGCTCTAATGATGCCAAGATTCAAGATCTGGCAAATGTGATGGATTCCCAAGATAACCGAGAAACGATTTTCAAGATCTGCAACTTTGGAAAAATTACCCTCCCAGGGTTTGATCCTTGATCTGCTAGGATTATAGATCTGAAGCTAGATCTGACAAATAGATGGCTGAAATATGTCACAAGATCAGATCTATGCTTGAAGGGTTGATCCCTCCTTCAGATCTACAAGCTAGAAGCTCTAGATCTAGCTTCTCAATCCTCCAATGATGATTTCAACTGCTGCAACACAACTGCTCAAAAACTGCGTTGTAAGGGAAAGAGAGGCTCTATGCCTACTGAAATATGTTGGAATAAGTTCCAAGCTAATGGAAATACTGATGGCAAGGTGAGGGGATGATCCCTCACAGGATTACTAGCTTAAATGCTAGCAACTTCCTTCCTCCTTTGAATCTGCAATATGGACAGCGAAATTTTGGATGGAACTACTGCTACTAGGAGGTCAATTTCTTTTGGCCTGAAGCCAGATCTGATATGAAGCTCTGGGAATGCTGATCTTTAAGCCCAAGGTGATAGGAATAAACCTTCACCAGTTCTCCAACTGAAACACTGAAGACAACCTCCACTTTCCAAACTGATCTTCAGAAATCTGCAATTTCTGAATATGGATGTTCTGCAGAAAGTAGGAAAATATAAGTGGTAACAATGCCTAATGTAGAATGAAGTACAATACTCTTTCCAGAGCTACTCAAAGAAAGAGGTGGGATTCCCGACTAGGAACACCCTGTGCTAAACAGCGCTTGCAATCTTTGCTAAACAACCCAAGAAAGCAATGGAATGTCACATGACAATTCCAGATCTAAACAAATCCTCAACATCAATAATCTCAAGCATCTCTTCATTCTTGCCTTCATCTTCTTTATATTGTGTTTGAGCCTTCCCATGCCTTGGCCCTCATCTAAACTGCGTTGTTCATGTGGACAAGATCCTCCATGTTTGACTGCGTTGTCTATCCAAGTCATCCATCATGTCTAGGTGCAATGTACACCCTCTCCATCATGTGTGCATTAATTGCACAACTTCCTCCATCATCTCATCTTGAATGCTCCATGATCTTCTGTTTGATCTCTTCCAAGATCTTAGTTGACTGTGTCAACCTCTATGATCTATCTCATTAATGAGACATGATCTCCAATTCCATTCACATTAGTAGTTGCTCAACTACCTCATTATGTAGATCCAGGCTTAATTAATCCACATTCACACACAAAAAGTGGATATTTATTCATATCGAGGATTATGGGTCCCTCCACCTTTTTATTTATTTAATTCATTAAGAAAATTAAGAACTCTAATATTCCAAATCTCAGGTGAAAATTTGGGAATATTACAAAATAATAATACATTGCACAAAAACCGAAAAAAAAAAAAAAAAACAAAACAAAACAAAAAAACCAAGTTAAGTCCTTGTTTTGGGAGAAAACGCAGCTGTACGGCCGAGAAACATGTTTCCGGCCGTACTGGCAACATACGGGAAACGTACCAATACAGTGCATTTTTGGCCGTACGGTACGAGTTTCCGCATTTCCGTTTCGTTTTTTTCCAGAAATGGGGGTGAGACCGACGTTTCCTGCAACTTAGCCCTCAAGCCTTCCTTTATACTTTTCCTGTTGAGAAATCAACGATCATGATCTAATCTTTAATCAACGGCTAAAGATTAAAACAAAATTGATCCTCGTCACTTAGAAGCTTCTCACCCACATTTAAATTAATTCACTTTAATTATCTTAATTCCCTAACTTTTAACTTAGGCTCCATTAAAAATAATTAATTATTTGAATAACTTTCACTCCGGGTGGAATTTCTCCAAACGATTTCTCGGTCTTGGAGATCTCATGTGTTCTAGCCCCTCCACAAAATTTTGGAGCTAGAGCACATCTGATGCTACCCAAAAATCAACAATTAATGCCCTAGGTGGCCCAAGATGACTAGACCTAGAAGAGGGAGGAAAAGATGAAAGAATATGGTTTAAATGACCACCCTTTGATGGATCGGTGTCTAATTCCTCTTGGGGATATGGAGTCAAAGAGAATTATGAAGATGGACTACGTTTCTTGTTCAAGGAGGCTCTCACAGTCGACTTCATCCAATGTTAAGGGCAAGAGAAGAAAAGTGACCTTAAAAGCATTTATACTTCGTTGCAAATGGAAAAGGCTTATCTAAATAACACGATCTCTAGGACAATTCATTCATCAAACATGGCCCATACATATAGATAAGTTAAATAGAAACATAATTCCACATTGATGTCATAAAATGCATGCAGCAATTAGCCCTAAAATAGCGAAAATCTCATAACCAATGTATGTTGCAAAATGAAAGAAAATAGTGTTAAAATTGCACTTACATGTAAGAGAATATATCCAACCAGCAACACATTTGCAATATAAAAAGCTCCAAGATAAAAAGAACCCAATCTATACATCAAAATTCATCCATTATCCAAAAATATCGGAAAAAGTGCGAAGTTCTCTAATGAGATAATGATCCCCAATCCAAGTGATGATACAAATGAATCCATCCAACTCCTATTTATACACTCATTAGGAGTTTGAATTACCTATTGGGCCTACATTAGCTCCTAAAAATAAAATAATGTGCAAATTAACCAACTTTTGTTGACAAGCCCACCAAACTAGCTCACAAATAAAATGATAAGCCTCTCAAGAGGTCAAATAATAATCTATGCATGTCGTAGGGCCCTCCAAGAGGCTTGATGAGGTCCCTAAGTGCCATAATGATGAATATGATCCTCAAAAGTGATGGACAAGGGGATGGCCCCTTGTTTTCCAAACAATAAACCTTTGGTGCTCCCAGTGGGTGTGGATGCACACCAATGACCTCATGCGTCTCCATATGAGTCGAAGATGCCTGTAGACCATCTATAAGGACTCAGGTGATGGAATGAATATTAACATGCCATCGTACAAGTCCTGGGACACCTGCCATGTGTGCGGTGCACCTGTGGGGCCAGTTGGGCATAGTGTACCAAATGCATCTTCCTTGTCCAAAAGGTGGATCTCTAGCAATCTTTGAACATCTCTATGGATCAATGGAGTTCCACACACAACCTATATCTGCCAATGTAGCCCTCTGGAGGGTTAGGACCCCATATAGGGAGAACAAACCCAAATGGACACCATCTGCAATTTTGCATAAGATCCAATTCGTCCCCTAGCCTTCCAATACAGCAAGTCCTTAAAGTAATCAAGTAAAAGAGCTTACAAACCATGGACAACAAGTGGACACTTCATAATGGCTTTGGCATGTGCTAATGTCTCCAAGCTCAAAAGGGGGTTAGCCAGGTACCTTATTAGGTGATTTCTACCTTTATAGGGGATAGTATGTCCAAGGTACATCCCTCAAATGGTGGTGGCATGTGATAAAGAGGTGAAATGGAATAGAAAATGAGAGGGGCAACCCTGGGTCACATATCGAGACACAAGGGTAGCTAGAAAAAGGAAAGCCCACACCTGGGTAAATAATGTGTAGGAGGGAGCAATCGTGGTACATGAGGTGCTCGGGCCTTGATTTTTCCACCCTTCTTTATATACCTTTTACTTTTATGATTTTTCTTTGATTAATTGCTCGGGGCTCAAAGGACAAAAGCATGATGTGTAAGATATAGCAGTGATTACCCCCTTTTTGGTAGGGCGGTTCAATGCCCTCCATGGGTTGGGACAATCATGGGTTCCTAAATGATAAAGGAGGCTCATCTAGGGCCTATGGAACCAGGGTGATGGCCATGGGTATGGAGTAAATCTCATGTATTGGCTTTTGCCCACATGCTAATTATGTTTGTCTCGACAATCTTTTGCATCTTGTGGTACATTTTCCTGTTGAATGTGGTCATTTATGCCTTTACTTTTCTTTTTAGTTTCCTCAACCTCCAGGGCATTGTTCCAAACCTGACCCAAGGTGGGGGAAGGGAATGGGGAGGCCAACCCTATGTGGAACCAGTGAGGAATGTGGACCCAGGCGGGAGTGATGATGAATGGGGGTATAGCGAATGGAAGGGGAGTGGTATATGTGGATAAGGGAGCGGGATCACACAACCAAAGTCGGGGTTTCCCAAGTAGTACCACCCTAAAACCAAACGGTTAGTAAAGGAGATCCCACAAGACTAAAATCCACGGGTAACAACCAAAAGAGGTCAAGGGGACAAAAGCAAAAAACTAAGCCCACTCTTTCCATTGAATCCCCCCATCAATCCAATCCTAGAAGTGTCAATGATAAGTAAACCCAATACTCAATTACCAAATGACAAGACATACCTTTAGGTTCTAGAGACCCACCTTCAAACATACGATCAATACAGATGGGTGAGGGACCACATGGGTAGCTCAAGTGGCCGAGAAATGGCACAACGAGCTAATTGAGGGATGCAAGGGGTTGTTGGCTGCCGGCTGAGGTCCATTGTGGAGAAAAAAATTCTCCTAGGGATATCACCCATGAAGTGGTGGGTAACATTTGGCTCTAAGTGGGACATGATCTCTCGAAGAAGGGGAAAAACTACTCGAACGGAAGGTCACGAGAACTCCAGCAATATCTTGCTCACTGTAGACCTGTTATCTGCACATTTCAACAACCAAAACCATGGGGAAGCATGTTTTTCTCGGTGTCTTATGATCACCCATGCTTAATGTCAGGCCATAAAATCAAAAAGTAATAAAAATATGCAAGTTTTAATCTAAATGCAGCTAATCTATCATGAGAAATATCAAATGAAATTAGTTACAATGTGGAAAATCAGCATGCAATGCATCCTACCCTAACATGCATACAACGAAGCCAATGTCAAGTGTAATCAAATAGTCAGTGCAACGAACACATCATCAAATCAATATAAATATACCGGCCTATATGATTACTCATGTAGCAAATGTCAAAGCGAAGGTGGACAAAATCACATGGATGATAAGGCTGGTGGGAGGTAGAGAAATAGGATTCCCACACATGGATGATTATGTGAGAAGAGGAAAGAAAAGGATGTAATCTAGCCCATGAGATCTTCTCTTCTAACCAAAATATAGAGATGTCAATGATTAGGCTCATAAACTTTTGATGGATGGAAATCTCAGGCATATTATCTCCATGATGGTCCTTATCATTTATGTCATATTTTATGGCCTTCACAAGGTTATGATTAGTAGGAAAGGGGGACTGATGAGATGGAGAAACACACATATGTTGCCTATGATGATCACACTGGAAAGGGGAGATTGTAGATTGATCATGATCTTGAGGGGGTGCCCAAGGAACCAATGGATATGTCATCATAAATAGTGCCCGAGAGAAAGGGAAAACAAATCTCATCCTCATCCTCCTTGTCAGTGTCGTAAACCGGAGCACGATGAAATTGAGGACTGACAATTTCCCAATTCCCCTTTTCAATGTGGAAGTAATCTCCAATGTCATCCTCCAAGTTGATAATGGGATCACCTACCTCAAGGTTCTCAAAAGGAGAATCATCAGAAGTAATATCCTTGAGAAAGGTAAGGTTAGTCTCAACTTCACCTTCCATAGATTCATCCCTCCCAACACATGTGTTCTCAAAATCATCATTTTCATCATGTGGACCCCAAGACGACTCATCTACCTGCTCACTACTTAGATTCTCAATGTCTTGATGATGCTTAATGAAGGCTTCCTCTTGGATGCTCAATGTAGGGTATACTTGAAAATGTCTAAGAAATCCATCAATGAACTCTTCAATAGATGAGATACTCTTAGGTTCATGATCATGTAGCCATGAATTATGACCACTGAGAGATCCCATGAACAATAACATAAGGACATCTTGGTGAACCACTTTCTCTTTTGAAGCATGTGCGTTAAATCTTTCGACATGGCCAATTGCAGAGAATGGATCACCATCAAACACGAGCACCCCACGTACCATCCTTCCTGAGACATGATTAGGGTGCCCAAGGATACTAGCGATGTCCAAAGTGGGAAATTTATCAAAGAAAGTCAACCTATTTGAGATATGCATGAAAAATATGTAGGAGTCACCAGGGTGAATATGAAGATACCTAGAAAAATACTTGCTTCACCCTACAAGCATTGACCTTAAATTTCAAAGAAGAACTAGGGCTTCGTTCTTCCAATGAAGTCGCCAATAATGATATGTCAATGTGTCGTATGGGGAATAAAACACAGTCTCATGTCCTCGGCAATGGCGCCAGAAATGTTACCACTCAAACCAACAGGGGACCTAAAAGGGACTCCTAATAGGGCAACTACTAGGTCAGGAGCAATGAGGAGACTTATCCCATTGTCACCACAGCTAACACTCCCTGCTCTTTACGGACTTTCACCGATGGGACGAGCCCCAGTAATTAGGAAGTCACTTATAAAGGATGGATCAACAACTAGATGTGAAGTGACCTTAAAGACCCTTTCCCTAGGATATGATAAAGAATGGAGCTTGCTTTCTCTTTAAGCAAGCTACAAGACCTTCTAGGGAAAGGAGGTGAGGATTTGAGGGTCAGGTTACAGGAATGACTTGAAAAGGAGTTTCCCAATCCCTAAAATCCTTATAGAACTTGGATTCTCGAGTTTCCCTTGCTGAATTGTCTTTGATAAGAAATGGGACCACACGGGGCCAAGTGGACACAGCCCACGCTAAGGGGGCAAAATCCAGCAACCAATGATATTCTTAACTTGAGCAAGGCAAGGGGAAAGGATCAAACAAGAATTTTCACCTAAAGATGTCAAATTGATCCTATGAGGTACTAGCCTTGGGAACACTAGGGCAAAATTTGATCTTAGTCCTAGGGCTTGGGATATCTTGGAATTCCACTGTCGAAATCTCTTCAAATTCGGAGGGGAACTTTAGGACACACCAGTGCAGTAGGGACTAGGAGATCGAAATTTTTCTACAGCTAGTTTGTCAAGAAATTGATGCCCTAGGTGGCCTAGGGTGGCTAGACCTAGAAGAGGGAGGAAAAGGTGAAAGGATATGGTTTAAATGACCACCCTTTGAAGGATCAGTGCCTAATTCCTCTTGGGGATATGGAGTCAAGGAGAATTATGAAGATGGACTTCGTTTCTTGTTCAAGGAGGCTCTCAAAGTTGACTTTTTCCAACGTTAAGGGCAGGAGAAGAAAAGTGACCTTAAAATAATTTATACTTAGTAGCAAATGGAAGAGGCTTATCGAGATAACACGATCTCTAGGACAATTCATTCATCAAACATGGCCCATACATAGAGATAAGCTAAATAGAAACATAATGGCACATTGATGTCGTAAATGCATACAACAATTAGCCCTAAAATAGCGAAAATCTCATAACCAATGTATGCAGCAAAATGAAAGAAAATAGCATTAAAATTGCACTTATATGTAAGAGAATATATCCAACTAGCAACACATTTGCAATATAGAAGCTCCAAAATAAGAAGAACCCAATCCATACATCAAAATTCATCCATTATCCAAAAATATCCACCAAGGAAAAACTGCGAAGTTCTCTAATGAGAGAATGATCCCCAATCCAAGTGATGATACAAATGAATCCATCCAACTCCTATTTATACACTCATTAGAAGTTTGAATTACCTGATGGGCCTACATTAGCCCCTAAAAATAAAATAATATGCAAATTGTTATCCTCCTGTATTCTACAGTTTCACTAGGTGACTATGGATTTTCTACAATCTGTTGAAGATAGTATTTCTTGACTATCAACTATCTTCAGAAATCTCACTGCCTTCATTATCTTCATGAAACCTTTTTCACTATATCTCATTTTGCCTTCTCTAAAATTGCCCTCCTGCTCTTAAAAACTCATGTCTGAGCTTAATTCTCTCATTTTCACCCTTCTTTCCTACCTAAAGCCTCATTCTCTCCACTAAACCCCCTCACCTCATCAATTTCCCTTATTTCATTAAAAAAATGTAAAAACTCATTTTTTACATTGTTTTAATTCAAAAATTAAACCTTTCGGGACCCATGTTTTATATTAAAACCCTGTTTTATTAAATAAATCCCGACCCTTTATAAAGTTTTAAAGCCCCCTGCTTTAAAAGTTTTTAACCCCAGCTTTATCATAAAACCCTCATATAACCCTTCCCCCTCTTCTTATAAATAAGCGCCTCCGCTTATTTTATTAACCCCTGGGCCCCGCTCTTTACCAAACACCGCGCTGCAATAAAATCCTACCACATGTCCTCCCGAGCCCCACTGCCTGACTTTCCCGCCGCTCCATTCACCCCGAACACCGTCGATCTTCTCCTTCCGATCTAACGGCCCCAAGTCCTTATCGCACATCCAACTGTGCGGGGGTTAAATAACCCCAAACCTTGCAAAATGGGCGGTATCCCCACCCGTACCTCCTGCCACGCGCCGTCTTCCCTATGGAATCGTACACCCTCCTCCAATACCACTAACCACTCCTCATCCCATGCGAAAACCACTTTTCCTCCTTCACGCCATAAATCAAAACTGCCACCCGATTCAAAAGTTCCAAAGCCCTGCAACTTTGCGATGAAGCATTCAACCACCATTAACACCTCTTCAAGCGCTCCAAAAGCCCGAAATGTCAAACAAAAGCAGGTATCATAGCATAAATGCATAATTAGGCATTCCAAGGGTCCGAAAGCATTTAAATGAACTTCCTAGGTGACAATCCAGTTAGTTTGTCCATTTAAAGGACCAGGAGCGCCGAGTCAAGCGTAAACACCAATGGATCATGACCATTGGTGGTCATTTACATGCCCCAAAACAGCAAAAGATGCCCCACTGTGCAATAAATTACAAGCAGAATTAAAAGCGAAGAAAGGCAAACAGTCAAAAGACCGTGACAATGAAGGGTTAGAGGATTAAAAATCAGTTAAAGGGTTAATCACAAATCAGAGATCAAGGCAGAGTTAAGAAGAAAACAGTAAAACAGACAGTGAAAACAAATCCAAGTTTAAGATAGCCTAAACAAAGTTCAAAGGATAAATTTAAGGCAAATTAGCACTGAAGCATATTCGAATGACTCAACAAACTGCGTTTACTTCTTCAGGGACACATATCACCACCTACAACCTATTTCATTTCAATAAAGACATCAACAGTTATTGAAACAGTCAGAGATATTTCTCAGCTACTCAACAGTTATTGTAAAAGTTGTTAAGGAGCCTTAAAGTCAAACATTTCCAAAAGTTAGCTCAACAGTTAAGTTAGGAGTTATTGTTATAGTGAGTCAGTCTCAGATATTTTGCCTTGGGCCTTGCATGGTCTCAAAGGTCAAAAATGCATTAACTCTGTAATAAATACAAATCTGAAACCCTAGCTTAGGGTCACCTCCTCATTTTGCAGATAAATACTGCATGTATTATTCATTTTTAGTGTTGGTTGGTTGGTGGGTTGGTTGGTTAGTGGATTGATAGTTGATGAGCTACTAAGCTGAATTTGAGAAAACTCTGAGTTGTTGAGATCTGTTGCACTGGAGTAATGTAATTGTTTTGGACATCAATAATACAAGCACGTTCACAGGATTCTTGAGCTATGTTAATGGTGAAGTTATCCTTCTTTGTCAATGTTTTCCTTCTGTTTTCCATTTTATCCATGATTTCTCTGATAAAAGAACAGAAATTTTAGATTAGGATATGCTGTCTTGGCACCCTGATTATGTCTGCTTTCTTTTTCTTAATGTTTTCTTCTGCAAGGTCTGATTAGAGAATTCTTAATTGCTCTCTAGTTCCACCTAGCTTGTTGTCTTGGAAATGATTCAGTAGAGTCCAGCCAAAGAAGTCTATGGTATGCCCTGTCCTTTGGTATAGCTTGATATATTGTTATTAAGGCATTTCTTTGAAGTATACTTAGTAGATTCCAGCCAAAGAAGTCTATGGTACGCCCTGTCCTTTGGTTTGTCTTAAACTGTTGCTTTGAAGGTCTTTAGAGTGTTTGATTAAAGAAGACAGGTGCATCTTGCTCTTTAGTTGCACTCATTGTTATCTTAAATGTTTTCTTTGTCTGAAAGTAATTCTAAGATTGCAGGATTGTTGTCTTAAAGGTTTGCTTATTAGAGTCTGGCCAAAGAATTCTATGGTAAACCCTGTCCTTTGGTTTTTCTTAAACAGTTACCTAAAAAGCTTTTCTTGTTGAAGTATATTAAAAGATTCTTAATTGCCCTTTAGTTTTAATGTTTTCACAACTTACTGTCATTTCATATTTCATCTAATCTAAGAAATCCACTTGATATAGTTAGCTTGCCCTATGAAAACCCTTGCAGAGTTGGTGAACAATTAAATCCTTTTATGACTCCATAGCCCAATGGATTAATGTTTCTCACAGTCTATCTATTCAACTGAAACACTCCCTCAATTAATCACACTATTGATCTATCAACCAATCAAACAAACAAATAGTCCTAAGAACTTCATAACTAGCCTAAAATCATAAATACATATCATTTACAAACACTTACATAGAGAGAGCCCTCTCTGAGTCCAGGAAGGCTAGGTCCTTGGACTCCAAAGTGGTTTGACGTGGTTCCCTGTAGAGTTGTTGTTGCCAATCTTGCAAATCACGAGGAGCCAACATAGTGGCGACCATACTGGGGGACTACTGAGTAATAAACAACTTGAATATTCTCTCAAAAAATCAGAAAACCTCATTTTTAACTTAGATGAATCAAGTGTTAGCCAAGAATGGTATCTGGTTGCTGATGTTGGACAACAACCAGCCTCAAAACAATTAAAAATCCTCTACCTGATGACTCCACTGGTTTTCAGTAGGCCTGCTGACTCCACTGGTTCTCTATAGACTCCACTGGGGAAATTATTTTATCATCAAACCTCAATAGAACCCAGTCAAGAATACTTTGTGGATTAAGTATCTCTTCTACAGATTGGTTTGTTTTCCAAAACAATTATAACTCTCAACCTTTCTAATTTTTGGGTCCAAGTCCTGGCTTCTAGAATAATTTGTACCAAATCCCATCCTGACCCAAATCCTCCTGCAATATTTGACAATCCTGAAAGCATCCTTAGAAAGTCTTGTAGATCTAAAAGTCCAACTGTTGTCAGACCTATCCACAAAGCAAGTTCCCTACCTGAAAACCTTAAAGACTTGCAGAATATACTCTTTGAACCACCCCTAGAACAAAGCTTGTCTAGGACTATATCTCAGAGTTGGATAACCCAGATAGTTTTAGACCCATCCACCTTGCAGCAGAATTCTGTTGTACTAACCTCATCCCCCATTGTTCACCTCCCTCCATTTAACCCTGTACCTCCTTTTGTCAAGCCTCCACTTCCTTTGTTTCCCCAACCACAGATCATGGCAACATGGTATGCTCCATTAGTTCTACCATTGCCTTTAGTTGTCCTACCACAGGATTACCAGTCCAAGATTCCCTTATATGATGCAAGTAGTTCTACTACTGCTCAACAACATGTGGATAGAATGAATGAATACTTTGACAGACAAGAGATAGATGATGAAACTGTTAAACTTAGAATGTTTGCTCAAAGCTTAGGGGGGAGAGGCAAGAAAATGGTTTAAAGGTCTAACCCTAACAGTGTAAATGACCTCCCTACTTTTCATCAATTATTCTTAAACAAATGGGAAGTCAAGAAGAACCCTCTCCAAATCTTATCAGAGCATGAAAACATTAAGAGAAATGTTGGAGAGGGGGTCCAAGAATACTGCACTAGGTTCAACAGTGTATACAATGCCCTCCCTAAACACATGAAACCTCCACAAGGACTAGCTCTAATGAAGTTTCCTGATGGTTTTGACCTAGAAATGGCTTATCAATTAAGAGAAAGAGAACCCCTCACATTAGAAGACATGCAAAGGGGAGCAGTAAGTGTAGAAGCCAATTTGATTGCCAAGAGAGCTAGAATGAAAAATGAAAAAAGAGTCACTTATAGGGAAGAAGTTGTACCCTCCACACATGACACGAAGACTGATAACTTAGTTAAAACCATGGAAAGGATGATGGAGAGGATGAATGTAAATGAGAGAGCTTACCCTAGAGAAAACCAAACAGCTCCTCAAAACAGAAATCAAAATCAGAACCAAAACCAAAACTTTAGGAGAAACCCCCCTCAAATAAGACAAAGAGGTCCGGATTAGCAAATCAGGCCTCCATTCCAAGAAAACTATGCTGACGAAGATGAAGGGGTAATTGAAGAAACAAAGAAAAACCACATAAATCTAATGGGAGTAAATAATGAGGATACTATTTTCCTCACTGAGGAAGAACAAGGCATGTTTTCCCCAACTCAATTTGAAGAAGAAAGCCTAGATGCTGAATACTACAAACTAGGCTTTGAAAATGCCATCATAGAAGTACATAGACAGTATGACCTCAGAAGCAAGAAAAACCAAGATACTCCCGAAAGAAAGAACTTTGAAATTTTTGCTAGGAAGATCCCTGAAAACATTCCTAAAAAGACAACAGAAAATCTAAACACAGTGGCTAAAAGTTCTGATAAAAATAGAAATGAAAACAACCAACCTAGTGGAAAACAATGTAGTGACCAAAGCAACACTAGCAATACAGTGAGTGCCCCTAACAAAACTGTTTTAACTGAAATTCCTAATAAAAATCAGCATGCTGAAATTGCTGTGAAAACAGTGTCTGAAAAATCTGATTTCGGTCCTTCAAAAACTCAGACACCTTTCAGTATAGAGAATGATATTGCCAAGATTAAAATCTCCATTCCTCTAATTGAACTAGTCACTCAAGATGTATATAGATCCCAACTTTTGAAAGCTTTAAACATAGGAGAAAATGTTGATTCTATAAATTTAAATGATGACAAGCCTGAACTTTTTTTTGGACTAGAAGTAGAAGGTAAATTTCAAGAGAGAGGTGTTCCTCCATTTTATGTCAGTTTAAACATCTATGATAAAATTCTCCACATTGCCATATTAGACTCAGGAGCTTCACACAACCTCATGCCAAAGGTAGTAATGGAAAGACTAGGCCTTGAGATAACTAGACCATATAAAGATTTATACTCTTTTGATTCCAGTAGAGTTAAATTTCTAGACCTAATCAAATATCTCTATGTTAATCTAACACAAATACCAGCCAAGAGCCTAGTAATGGAAATTGTAGTTGTTGACATTTCTCCTAAGTATGGCATGCTCCTTTCAAGATCATGGGGTGATAAACTCCAAGGTACCCTCCAAATGGACATGACCTATGCTACCATACCTGTCTTTTGTCAACCAAGAAGACTATAGGTAAACTCACATGAAATACATGGTTAGCAGTCAAGAAAGGCCATATAACTCCCCTCTTTATTCCATTCTCACAGACCTTGATTCATTTATCCTTTACAATGATGAGAACATTAATGAACAAGTGATAGAAAATAAGCAAACAACAGAACAAGAAGAGGGAGAAGATGAGGAACAGTGCAAACAGTCAACTCAAACAGGACATAACAACAAACATAGTGAAGACCATGAAGAACCAAACAATAACAAACATAGTGGCAGCCCCAAGGACCAACATAATGATAAATCTAAAATTGAACCTCTTTGGAGTATGAGCTTTGATGGTTCTTGTGGCAAGACTGGTTCAGGAGCAGGTATATGGGTACATAACACAGAGAGCAATCATGCAAAGGGTCACTCATACAAGCTAAAATTTCAATGCACAAAAAACATAGCTGAATATGAGGCACTCCTCCTAGGGCTACAATTACTGAATAAATTAGGAGCCAAGAGGATTTCTGTTCATGGGGATCCAGAGCTAGTCATTAGGCAGATTAAAGGAGAATATACAGCTAAGCATCCTAGATTAAAGGCATACAGGAATGATGCCCTTGAACTCTTAAAAACTTTCCAAGAGTATGATCTTACCTTTGTCCCTAGAAACCAGAACATCCTTGCCAATGGTCTAGCATTTGCAGCCAGTACGTGCCAAAAACCTTATCAAAACAAGCAATACATAGTACAAGTCAAATATAGACTTGCAGTTCCTGATAACATAAAATATTGGCAAGTTTTTGAAGGATATAAATAGATAGAAGATTTTCTGCAGTGCGGAAATGGGTTTGAAGTGCCAAATTCAGACTCAAAGTATGAAGAACACTGCCCTGCTGAGGAACACACTTACAAAGAAGAACCTCCTAATAATGTTGATATAAATCTGTTAACCAAAGAACACCCCCATAAAACAGAGTTGTGTACAAACTCGGAAAAAGAGGACTTTGAAGTATTGCAGTCCAATAATGAAAAATTACCAAAGGGACTGGTTCCTCTAGAAGAGTTGTTTGACTTTAATGATGTTGCTAGGAAACCAAAAATGGAACCCACTGAAGCTGAAATAGAAGAATGCAATATAGGCAGTGAACAAAAACCCAAAATGATAAAACTGTCCAAAACACTGCCAGCTCACATAAAACAAAAATATCTTGAGCTTTTCAAAGAATTTACTTATGTGTTTGCTTGGAGTTATGAAGATTTATAGTCATATGATACTAAGATAATTCAACATAAGATCCCTCTCAAAGAAAACCAGAAGCCCTTTAAATATAAATTGCGCAGAATAAACCATGTGCAACTACCTCTGGTTGAGAAAGAAATTAAGAAAATGTATGATGTTGGAATAATAGTCCCTCTAAGATACTCAGAAGGGTTTCAAATCTTGTATCAGTGAGGAAGAAAACGGGAGAAATTAGGCTATGCATAGACTTTAGAAATTTAAAGAAAGCCTCCTTGAAGGACAACTACCATTTATCAGAAATGGATCACATTTTACAAAAGGTAGTAGATTCTAAAATAATTTCTTTGCTAGATGGCTTTTCAAGATACAATTAGGTGCTGGTACACCCGGATGATCAACACAAGACAACTTCCACCACACCTCGAGGAACCTTCATGTATGTTAAAATGCCTTTTGGGTTGATGACTGTTGGGGCCACCTTTCAAAGAGCAATGGACATTGCTTTCTCAGAAGAAATAGGTTACTTCATTGTGATATATCTTGATGACATCACAATCTACTCCAAAACTGATGAAGAACACCTAGCTCACTTAAGAAAAATCTTTGAAAAATGCATAAAATATGGTTTGTCTTTGAATCCCAAGAAAACTATGATTGACCTTCAAGAAGGAAAACTTTTAGGCCACATCATATCTGAAGAAGAGATCAAGGTTGACCCAAAAATAATTGAAAGAATATTGCAAATCAATCATCCAAGAAACATCAAAGAGCTGCAATCATTCATTGGAAAGATAAATTTCTTAAGGAGGTTCATACCAAACCTTGCAGAACTCCTAAGAAACATCACAAACACGTTGAAAAAAGAAATAGGAGTCAAATGGACCATAGAAGCAAAGAAATCATTTGATCTAGTGAAACAAGCTCTCACACAAACACCTGTTTTAATCAACCCTGACTTTACCAAAGACTTCTTCATATTTTATTTTGCATCAAGACACAGTTGTTGCTGTCCTACTGAACAAAAATATAAAAGGACAGGAGCAGCTCATAGCATTTTTCAGCAAGGCATTAAGAGATGCACCTCTGAAATATAACATAATGGAAAAACAAGATTTTACCTTAATCAAGGCATTGAAAGATTTCAAAGTTTACATACTACACTCACACATCATTGCATTTGTGTCTCACACAGTGGTAAAAGACATACTCACGCAAGATTCTGATGGAAAAAGAGGTAAGTGGATTGCTCTTATATTAGAATATGATCTGGAAATCAGGCCCACTAAGCTAATCAAAGGGCAAGGACTGGCTAAACTCATGGCTGAAACAAACTTTCAAGCACTGGACATAAATATGATTAATGCATTAGATAAACAAGAGGAGCTGGCAACTCCACCTATTGAAGAATCATTTTTGAATTCATCTTGGTATGCTAATATATTGTATGTGCTTTTTAATCTGAATGTTCCTCTTGGTTTGTCCAAAACAAAGGCTAGATTCTTAAAGTTAAAGGCTGTAAATTTCTGCATTTTAGATAAAGTTTTATATTGGAAAAATGCTAGTGGTTTATTGCTTAAATGTTTGCCTGAGGATGATGCAGATAATATCAAACATAAGTTTCATGAAGGAGAATGTGGAAGCCACTCTATTGGAAAACTATTGTTAATAAAATCCTTAGAGCTAGTTACTATTGGCCCACCCTCTTTCAAGACATCCACAAAATGGTAATTGTCTGCCATAAGTGCCAAATCTTTGAGGGAAAAAAAAAACTGTTGCCATTGCCTTTACATCCAATCTCTGTTGAAGCTCCTTTTCAACAATGGGGCCTAGATTTGATTGGAGAAATCCATCCTCCCTCCTCTGCCCAACACAAGTGGATCCTCACTGCAACTGACTACTTTACAAAATGGATAGAGGTCATCCCTTTTAGGCACGCCTGATTAATTCTAATCATCAAGTTCTTTGTCAACCATATCCTGTCTAGATTTGGGCACCCAAATCAAGATCATTCTGGAACAATGGAATGCTGATGCTTTTAGATCCAAGAAAATGGTGGTTACACTTACACAATTATCAAATTTCATTGGGCAATGAGATTCCGCTTATTACCCTCAAAGTAATGGGTTAGGCTGAATCCCATCAAACAAATTTTGGTGAACATCATCAACAATTTGTTGGAAGAGAACAAGAAATCATGGCACAACAAACTAGTACATGCACTATGGGTAGACATATTAACAAATAAAAAATCAATTGGAATGTCTTCCTATCAGCTAGTGTATGGAGCAGATGCAGTTTTTCCAACAATTTTAGGAGTTCCAGTCATGAATCTCATCCAAGAAGTACAGTATGAAGAAAATGATATGCAAAGAAGAATAAACCAGACTGTCCAGCTACAGCAAACCAGAGAAGAGGTATATAACAGAACACAGCAAGTGCAGGAAAACATAAAGAAGCTTTTTGATAAAAGGACCAAGGAAAATGATTTCAACATTGGTGACAAAGTGCTGAAGTGGGATTAAAGAAGAGAAGACAAGGGTAACCATGGAAAGTTTGACAATCTATGGAAAGGTCCATACATCATCCATTTTGCAAGAGGTAACAATGCATTTTTCCTGCAAGAAATGGATGGAACAAAATTATTTGGAGGAAGAACACATCCAATGGCGAGAATGCTCGAAAACGGTATTTCGATTTGAAAAATCTCAGTTTAAATCTTTATTCATTGTTTATAACATTGTCTAAAAATATCAAAAAAATAAACACAATAAGAAAGAAAAGAAGAAAAGAGGGCAGATAAAGAAAAGGTAAAACCCCATACCAAAAAAGAATGTTTCTGAAAGTGTGCAAGTCCAAATGCCACTACTTTTGAAAAAGGAAGTCTTGTTCAATCATACAACCTAATCATGATTGAGCAAATTTTTTATTTCTTCTTATAGAATAGAAAATGAAGATTTTCCAAACTGTGTAAACTTGGCTTATCAGTAGATAGATAGGAAAAATACATTGGTTCCAAAGTTTAAATCTAAACCAAAAATAGGAGAAAGATATGAATGAAAAATTCCATATTATAGCCCTTAGTTTTTACATTTTACTTTTTTCAAAAATAAAGCCTATGTGCAGCTTGTCCAAAATGCCACAGTTCATGACAATCAAACTTCTTAATCTTAATTTGGTCATGTTTTACATTTCTAGTTGATAGATTAGAGAATGAAGATCTATCAAACTATTTAATCTTGACATATAAGTAGATTAGGTAGAGAATAAAAGATCTCATCCATTTAATTTGAGCCTTTGGATGATATAAGGGTAGAAATATATAACTTTTTTTCTTTCAAAAAGAAAAATGATATTAGCGGATGCGAAATTTGATTAAGGCCTCCGGGAAGGTGGCACTCAGACCACTTCCCGATGGACCTCGCCCACATGGCTCCCAGTACTGTCATTAACTATGGTCTTAATGTCTTGCCTGATGCGAATTATCTCTGCCTTGAAAGGCTCACTTGGCTCCTCGACATGGTTATTGCGTTTGGAATGGAAGGTTTACGCTGCAATTTGAATGGAGATGGGAACGGCTTCTGCTCTCCTCAGCCACTGCAGGTAAACTGCTCGCCTGCGAGCATTGAAGCCTCCATCAAAACCACTACAGGGAAACGTTGCTGGATTGTGGCATGTTTCGAACCTGCTCCTAATTGCCATTTCTCTCATAGTCCTTGGTGCAATCGCAGAGCTTGGAACTCTGCCAAGATTGCTCAGACAGGTAATTCCGCCACCTCCTCTGTCAGTTTGCTTCGTGGTCTCAGTAGTATTTCTCTGAATTCGTCTTCTCAGGAAGGAGGTAGCCAGCTCTCTCATTCTCCCTCCGACTCCTTGGGGCTTCTCGCTCAGACTCGTTCTGCTTTTGTCATCATGCCCCGCCTCCGCGAGCGCATGCGAGCCCGGAGGGGCTCCTCTCGTGGTCGGCTTCCTAACCATCGTGTGCCTCCCTCTCCTGCTCCCTTGTCTGAAAATGCCTCTGGCTTTTCCCCTGACGCCATCTCTACCCCGCCCGTTCCCCTTGAGCCTCTTGCCGTTGTCAGCTCCCTTCGTCCCTCAATTCGTCAGACCTCTCAGCGCTCTGAGCTGAGGTTCGAATGCACCTCTTGTGATGCCTCTCTCACCACGTTCATCACTGTGACTCTGAGGGAGGCTGTCCCGAATTTCGCTCCACCTAGCTCCTCGACGATGGCCGCTCCCTCCTTCAGCAACAGCTCTCCACGAGACGGCCCTTCTCTCTCAGCTCCTCAGCTCAGGCCTTCAATGGAGATTGCGCGCGAGGATGGTGGAAATGTTCCAGGTGAAGCTCAGGCGAACAGCAATGAGCTGTACACATGCAGAATTGTTGAAGAAGACCCCTCTCCTCCTCATGGATCTTAGCTGTTATAGCTTCCAGGTTTTTTTAAGTTCTAGGCAAAACTATATGCATCTTAGCTACACTGCTTTGTTGTACAGGCAGTTTACTTATTTCAGCTACAGTTTCATTTTGTTTTTTGCAAACCTAAAGCCGGTTTCCCTCTTATGGGCGGCTAAGACATTATGGACTATTGGACTGGTTTCCCGTAATGGGCAGTCCCGACTATGCTTGTCTTGCTTGACCATCAGGCACAGCGTTCAGGCTTCCCTAGCTGACGTTGGTGCAGTTTTGTACTAATATTTTATACATAATAGAATTTAGACTTACTTAGAAAAAAAAAAAAAAAAAAAGAAAAATGATGTCGAGGGTTTGCCAGTCTAAATGCACCCAAATGAAGAAAAAATGCTAGGAAAGTATGATGGGTAGGTAGAATTGAATTGCAGCAAGCATGTTTTCAGAGTTTAAAAAGTCACAGTTTCAATGAACATCGGCAAATCAGCAATTGCAGAATGAAAAATCTGCCAAATACATTCAAGGCACTCATCTACAATTCCAAAGATTTGAACTTTGAGGTTCTTGACACCTCCTAAGGAGCTGCCCTCCCCAGCTGGAGCCACTGTTATCCTCATGTATTCTACAGTTTCCCTAGGTGACTATGGATTTTCTACAATCTGCTGAAGATAGCATTTCTTGACTATTAGCTATCTTTAGAAATCTCATTGCCTTCATTATCTTCATGAAACCTTTTTCACTATATCTCATTTTGCCTTTTCTAAAATTGCCCTCCTGCTCTTAAAAACTCATACCTGGGCTTAATTCTCTCATTTTCACCCTTCTTTCCTACCTAAAGTCTCATTCTCTCCACTAAACTCCCTCACCTCATCAATTTCTCTTATTTCATTAAAACAATGTAAAAACTCCTTTTTTACATTGTTTTAATTCGAAAATTAAACCTTTCGGGACCCATGTTTTATATTAAAACCCTGTTTTATTAAAAAAATCTCGACCGTTTATAGAGTTTTAAAGCCCCCTGCTTTATCATAAAACCCTCATATAACCCTTCCCCCTCTTCTTATAAATAAGCGCCTCCGCTTATTTTATTAACCCCTGGGCCCCACTCTTTACCAAACCCCGCGCTGCAATAAAATCCTGCCACATGTCCTCCCGGGCCCCACCGTCTGACTTCCCTGCCGCTCCATTCACCCCGACCACCGTCGATCTTCTCCCTCCGATCTAACGGCCCCAAGCCCTTATCGCACATCCAACTGCGCAGGGGTTAAACAACCCCAAACAGTGCGAAATGGGCGGTATCGCCACTCGTACCTCCTGCCACGCAGCGTCTCCCCTATGGAATCGCACGCCCTCCTCCAATACCACTAACCACTCCTCATCCCATGCAAAAACCACTTTTCCCCCTTCGCACCATAAATCAAAACCGCCGCTCAATTCAAATGTTCCAAAGCCCTGTGGCTTTGCGATGAAGCCTTCAACCACCATTAACACCTCTGCAAGTGCTCCAAAAGCCCGAAATGCCCAAACAAATGCAGAAAAGCCACCAACGCAGGTTTTTAAACTAATTTGTTGTTTTTATTGTGCAGGTATCATAGCAAAAATGCATAATTAGGCATTCCAAGGGTCCGAAAGCATTTAAATGAACTTCCTAGGTGACGATCCAGTTAGTTTGTCCATTTAAAGGACCAGGAGCGCCGAGTCAAGCATAAACACCAATGGATCATGACCATTGGTGGTCATTTACACGCCCCAAAACAGCAGAAGATGCCCCATTGCGCAGTAAATTACAAGCAGAGATAAAAGAGAAGAAAGGCAAACAGTCAAAAGACCGTGACAGTGAAGGTTTAGTGAATTAAAAATCAATTAAAGGGTTAATCACAAATCAGAGATAAAGACAGAGTTAAGAATAAAACAGTAAAACAAACAGTGAAGACAAATCCAAGTTTAAGATAGCTTAAACAGAGTTCAAAAGATAAATTTAAGGCAGATTAGCACTGAGGCATATTCGAATGACTCAACAAACAGCATTTACTTCTTCAGGGACACATATCACCACCTACAGCCTGTTTCATTTCAATAAAGACTTCAACAATTATTGAAACAGTCAGAGATATTTCTCAACTACTCAACAGTTATTGTAAAAGTTGTTGAGCCTTAAAGTCATACATTTCCAAAAGTTAGCTCAACAGTTAAATTAGGAGTTATTGTTACAGTGAGTCAGTCTTAGGTATTTTGCCTTGGGCCTTGCATGTTCTCAAAGGTCAAAAATGCATTAACTCTGTAATAAATACAAATCTGAAACCCTAGCTTAGGATCACCTCCTCATTTTGTAGATAAATATTGCATGTATTATTCATTTTTAGTGTTGGTTGGTTGGTGGGTCGGATGGTTAGTGGATTGATAGTTGATGAGCTACTAAGCTGGATTTGAGAAAACTCTGAGTTGCTGAGATCTATTGCACTGGAGTAATGTCACAGTTTTGGACATTAATAATACAAGCACGTTCACATGATTCTTGAGCAATGTTAATGGTGAAATTATCCTTCTTTGTCAATGTTTTTCTTCTGTTTTCCATTTCGTCCATGATTTCTCTGATAAAAGAATAGAAATTTTAGATTAGGATATGTTGTCTTGGCACTCTGATTCTGTCTACTTTCTTTATCTTAATGTTTTCTTCTGCAAGGTCTGATTAGAGAATTCTTAATTGCTCTCTGGTTCCACCTAGCTTGTTGTCTTGGAAATGATTCAGTAGAGTCCAGCCAAAGAAGTCTATGGTATGCCCTGTCCTTTGGTGTAGCTTGAAATATTGTTATTAAGGCATTTCTTTGAAGTATACTTAATAGATTCCAGCCAAAGAAGTCTATGGTACACCCTGTCCTTTGGTTTGTCTTGAATTGTTGCTTTGAAGGTCTTTAGAGTGTTTGATTAAAGAAGACAGGTGTATCTTGCTCTTTAGTTGCATTCATTGTTATCTTAAATGTTTTCTTTGTCTGAAAGTAATTCTAGGATTGTTGGATTGTTGTCTTAAAGGTTTGCTTATTAAAGTCTAGCCAAAGAAGTCTATGGGATGCCCTGTCCTTTGGTTTGTCTCAAACAGTTACCTAAAAGGATTTTCTTATTGAAGTAGAGTTAAAGGATTCTTAATTGCCCTTTAGTTTTACTGTTTTCACAACTTACTGTCACTTCATATTCCATCTAATCTAAGAGATCCACTTGATATAGTTAGCTTGCCCTATGAAGTCCCTTGTAGAGTTGATGAACAATTAAATCATTTTATGACTCCATAGCCCAATGGATTAATGCTTCTCACAGTCTATCTATTCAAATGAAACACTCCCTCAATTAATCACACCATTGATCTATCAACCAATCAAACAAAACAAACAGTCCTAATAACTTCATAACTAGCCTAAAACCATAAAACAAAAGCATAAAAATATATCATTTACAAACACATACATAGAGAGAGCCCTCGAGTCTAGGAAGGCTAGGTCCATGCACTCCAAAGTGGTCTGATGTGGTTTCCTGCAAAGTTGTTCTTGCAAATCTTGCAAATCACAGGGAGCCAACACAAATTAACCAACTTTTGGTGAAAAGCCCACCAAACTAGCTCACAAATCAAATGATAAGCCTCTCAAGAGATCAAATAATAATCTTTGCATGTCGTAGGGCCCTCCAAGAGGCCTAATGAGGTCCATAAGTGCCATAATGATGAATAGGATCCTCAAAAGCTAAGTTGCAGGAAACGTCACCCCTAGGTCCGTTTTGGACAAAAAACGAAACGGAAACGGGGAAACCCGTACAGTACGACCGAGAAACGTGTTTCCAGCCGTACTGGTACGTTTCCCGTACAGGAAATGGTACCAGTACGGCCAGAAACACGTTTCTCGGCTGTACAGCAACATTTCCCCTCCGTACAACGTTAATTTTCGACTTTTTTTTTATTTTTTTTGGAATTGTGCAATTTTATATTATTTTATTTCTTTTAATTAGGTCTTGGATGCTTCTAGATGGGTTTCTAAAGTTATAAAAAGGGAATTAGCCTCATTCTCTCATCACACGAATTGAGCAAGTCGATTCACTTGGAGAAAAGCGATTTTGGAGAGGAGGAAGGAGGAAGAGAGTAGTGCTTCAGCTTGGGTGTTTTCACCATTGAGAAAAGGAGATTTCAGCAGCAAAAAAAAGAGATTTGAGGAGCAGATTTGGAGTGTGAAGTTTCCAGCTACGGCATTCTTGGTTTTTGGCTTAGCTACAGCCATATTTCTCTTGTTATTTCTGGCATTTTGGTGTAGCTTCAGCTATAGATAATTAATTTGGGTAAGAAGCATTCAATTAAATATTTTTTTGTCATTGTTTTGTCTATTTTTCAAGGGTTTATGCTACCAAAATTATAAAAAACGTTTTTTTATTTATAGATTTGTTTTTTTTATTTTTTTTGCAGCAGTGGCTTCAAGTGCAAACCCCAAGGCCAACCCAAGGGCTGAATATTATCCTCTTTGGAGGCATGTTGAGAAGCTGCAAAGATGTGGAGGTGGTGGCTCATGGGAATGGCAATGTACTCTTTGCAATAATTGTTACAAGGGATCTTACCCAAGAGCGAAGGCACATCTTTTGCATGGAGGAGGATGGGGGATTGCAGGTTGCATGAAAACATCAGACCCTATGGCAAGGAGGGAAAATCAAAGAGAGCAAGATTAGGCTGAAGGAATCAAAAGAAAGCATGATGATTTCAGTCAAGCAACTAAAAATCCAACAAACAGTGAGCCAACAATTGTAATTGAAGCAAGGAAGAGGAGAGGCACTCAACAACCAGAACAACCACCATCCAGAGGGGCATCTGGTACAGTTCAAGATAGCAGGATTGCTAAACTGGTGAATGTGCAAGGAAGAGAAGAAGTTGATTCCAGAGTGGCTCAGTGCATCTATGCATGTGGTATCTCGTTCAATGTTGTTCACTCCCCTTACTGGCAAGATATGATAAGGGCAGTTAACAAAGCTCCTCAAGGGTACAAGGGGCCCAATTATGAGAAAGTTAGAACTCAGCTTCTAAAAAATGAGAAGGATCTTATGGAGGATGTGCTATCACCAATTCGTTCTTCTTGGAGTAGCTCTGGGATTACCATAGTCTCAAATGGATGGACAGATACAAGGCATAGACCATTGATAAACATCATTGCCACTTCACCAAAAGGAGCAATGTTTCTAAAGGAAGAAGACTGCTCGGGAGAGGTAAAAGATGCACAATTCATTATTGATGTCATTATCAAATCTGTTGAACTTGGTCCTAACAGGGTGGTGCAAGTTATCACGGATAATGCACCGGTATGCAAAGCTGCAAGTTTGATTATTAAGGGGAGGTATGACCACATCTTTTGGACACCCTGCATTGTCCACAATCTGAATCTGATCTTAGAGGAGATCGACAATAAAGTTCCATGGATACAGGAACTCACAGGGGAAGCAAGGGAAATTGTGAAATTCATCACCAACCACCACCAGTCTCAAGCAATATTTCGAGAGTACTCCAAATTGGAGTTGTTAAAAGTTGTTGAGACAAGATATGCCTCAAACTTCATAATGTTGTGCCGCCTTGTTGAGGTTAAGCAAGCATTAGTATCTATGGTGGTGAGTCAGCTTTGGGCTGAGTGGAGACAGGCAGATTCAGAGTGGGGAACTGCGGTGCGTAGATTGTACCTTGATGAGGATTGGTGGAGCAAGATAGATTTCTTGCTACTGTTCACAACCCCTGCATTTGAGCTTCTTCGGCATGCTGACACCAACCAACCTTTCTTAGGAGAGGTATATGATGGCATGGATTCCATGGTTGATAAAAGTATGGAAATAATTTCACAGGAGTCACCACAACTTTTGTTTGTAGATGGTCAATTTTCCGAATTAATCAAGAGAATCATTGTTGACAAGTGGAACAATTTCAACACTCCATTACATACTTTAGCAAATGCCTTGAACCCAAAATTTTATGATGAGGAACTTATTGCTCAAAGGAATGGGAAGAGGAAGGCACCCCATAAGGATAGAGAGGTGGCTAATGGGGTGAAAAAAGCCCTTATCAGAATTTTTGCAGCTCATCTACACAAGGAGGTGAAGGAAGAATTTGCCAGTTTTGCTGCAGGTATAGATGATTATTTAGATATATCATCTTTGGAGGAGAGAAGCACCATGAATCCAGTTAGGTGGTGAATTTTCCATGGAGCAAATGGTGTACATTTGCAAAACCTTGTCATTCGCGTCCTTTCACAAGTGGCAAGCTCTTCATCAGCAGAAAGGAATTGGAGCACCTATGGTTTTATTCATTCTGTGAAGCGCAACAGGTTGGGCTCACAAAAGGCAGAGGATCTTGTTTATGTGCACTCCAACCTTCGGCTTGCATCTCATAGGGGTCCATAATATGGCAATGGTCCTTCTAAGGAGTGGGATGTGGATCCAGAAAATCCTAATTTGGATCTCTCTCTTGCTGCCTTGAATATTGAGGACCGTGATCATAGAAGTGGAATTGGCCAAACATCTTCTTCAACTACACCATCCACTGCTGAGCATGCTTCTGCTGCTATATTTGATGAGGATTTTGATAATGAGTATTAGTCTTTTGACTTTATTGTACTTGCAGCCTCATATATATAATAAAAGCTGATTTTGAGATTTTGATATATAATAAAGGCTGGTTTTGGAGGTTCCGATATTGCTATTTTCATTATGTGTTGTAACTTGTAAATTTGTAATAGTTTATGCTTTGAATTTATGATTTATCATGTATGTTTTAAATTTGTATGATTTCACATAACATTTCTTAAATGTCCTAAATTATAATATAAATTAAAATTATATATATATATATATATATATATATATATATATATATATATATATATATATATCGCGTTTCCTCGTTTCCAAAATTTGAGGAGGTCGCGTTTCGCTTCGCTTCCCGTTTCGGAAACTCGTTTCCGTTGCCCCGTTTCGTGCAACTTAGCTCAAAAGTGATCGACAAGGGGATGGCCCCTTGTTTTCAGAACAATAAACTTATGGTGGTCCCAGTGGTTGTGGGGGCAGACCAATGACCTCATGGGTCTCCATATGAGTCGAAGATGCCTGTAGACCATTTGTAAGGGCTCAGATAATGGAATGAATACATCCATGTCATCGTACAAGTCCTGTGACACCTACCAGGTACACTTGTGGGGTCAGTTGGGCATTATGTACCAAATGCATCTTCCTCGTCCAAAAGGTGGATCTCTAGGAATCTCTGAACATCTTTGGGGATCCATGGAGTGTTGTCTATTGCTATGGAAGCCCATAAATCTCTACACACAACCTATATGTGCCAATGTAGCCCTCTGGAGGGTTAGGACCCCGTATAGGGAGACCAAATCCAAATGGACACCATCTGCAATCCTACATAAGATCCAATGCGTCCCTTAGTCTTCTAGTACAACAAGTCATTAAAGTAATCGGGTTAAAGAGTTTACAAACCATGGAAAACAGGTGGATACTTCATAATGGCATGCCCTTCCATAGTGGGCTTTGACATGTGCTAATGTCTCCAAGCTCCAAAGTGGGTTAGCCAGATACCTTATTAGGTGGTTTCTACCTTTAGAGGGGATAGTATGTCTAAGGTACATCCTTCAAATGGCGGTGGCATATGATAAAGAGGTTAAATGGAATAGGGAATGAGAGGGGTAACCCTGGGTCACATATCGAGGCACAAGGGTAGCTAAAAAAAGGGAAGCCCACACCTGGGTATATAATGTGTAAGAGGGAGCAATCGTGATACATGAGGTGCCATGGCCTTGATTTTTCCACCCTTCTTTATATACCTTTTTCCTTTTATGATTTTTCTTTGATTAATTGCTTAGGGCTCAAAAAACAAGAGCATGATGTGTAAGATATAGCAGTGATTACCCCCTTTTTGGTAGGTCGGCTTATTGCCCTCCAGGGGTTGGGACAATCATGGGTTCCTGAATGATAAAGGAGGATCATCTAAGGCCTATGGAACCAAGCCGATGGCCATGGGTATGGGGTAAAGCTCATTGGCTTTTGGCCATGTGCTAATTATGTTTGTCTCGGCCATCTTTTGCATCTTGTGGTACATTTTCCTGTTGAATGTGGCCATCTATGCTTTTACTTTTCTTTTTAGTTGCTTCAACCTCCAGGGCATCGTTCGAAGCCTGACCCAAGGTGGGGCAAGGTAATGGGGAGGCCAACCCTATGTGGACCCAGTGAGAAAATGTGGACCTGGGGGGGGAGATGATGAATGGGGATATAGTGAATGGAAGGGGAGGGGTATATGTCAATGTTGCAAACATCGCGATCGGGATTAAATCGGCGAGGGGAAAAAATCGGCACATACAAAAATATTCATTTTTTTTCAATTTTTTTAATATCTAAGGCACCCACAACATAAAATAAATGCATTGACACATAAATATGAAAAAAAGACTAATATATAAGACGTGTAATATCATGTCTAGTGCTACATCACACATAATAGTGAATCATGTCCTGAATACTAAGTCTTGAGTCTCAACTCAACCTCAAAATATCAACAAAAAATATAATAATGTATCTCATATCATGAGTCATAATGTTATATACAAAGGAATGCACCAAATAAACTATACTATTGATTTTCTTTGCCCCTCTTGCGAGAAAATATAACAGCTTTCCCTCTAGACGAAGAAGCCGATGGGGCTGGCAATGGACTCTGTTGTGCTCCAGATCCTGAAGCACCAAGAGCTAAAGGAGGGAGACCACATCCTCTACCGGTAGCAGGTGTAGTTGGTGTCACCTCCTCCTCTTGTTGTTGCTCCTCCTCCTCCTCATGAAACTCATCATTGATTCATTGCTACTAGAAATGGGATCATCAACAAGAGATACATAAACATCATCTAGCTCAAAGTCTTCAGACTTGGATTGCTCAACCTTATAACATGATAGAAATTGAAAAAGTTTAACATGCCTAACCAATGATTTTGGTTTGAGTGAAGGGTTCATCTCCTCAACCTTAAAACACGGTAGAAAAAGATTAACATGCCTAACCAGTTGTTTTCCTTTGAGTGAAGGGTACATTCTTGTTAAGGCCACAGTAGGGGAGTTCAACAATCAATACCACCAACATCAACAAAGTTCAACAATCAATGCCACCAACATCAAGATTCTTAAAGGACTTCATACTCTTGATCAAATGCCAATCTCATACCCTTACACATAATAGAATCAAATGGAAACAATGCAAATCTCCAAACCATGAAACCCTGAAAACCATTAAGTCTGCTGAATTTTGAGTGAAATCTAAAATTCTAGTTTCTCCATATGAAATCCAATGAGGTCGAAACCACTCTTAAACATCCTGAGTCATTTCATGGTAATGTGATATTTCCTTTATTTTTCATTTTCATCCTTTTACTTTAAGAATTTAACATTACCATTAACTGTCAACAGGGTGTGTCAGGAAAATGAGAGGGCTGCAAAAATGACAAAAAAAAAATCGATTTTTGAACTTATAGGGTTGCTGTTTGATGGGCCCACGATTTTTTCCCGATTAGCGATTTTTTCAAAAATCGTGCAAAACATCGCCGATTTAATCGTTTTGTTGAAAAAATCGCGATGTTTGCAACTTTGGTATATGTGGATAAGGGAGTGGAACCACACAACCAAAGTTAGGGTTTCCCAAGTATCACCACCCTAAAACCAAATGGTATGTAAAGGAGATCCCACGAGACTAAAATCCAAGGGTAATATCCAAAAGAGGTCAAGGGAACAAAAGCACAAACCAAGCCCACTGTTTTCGTCGAATCCCCCCATCAATCCAAGCCTAGAAGTGTCCATGATAAGTAAACTCAATACTCAATTACCAAATGACAAGGCATACATTTAGGTTTGGGAGGTCCACCTTCAAATATATGATCAATACAGATGGGTGAGGGACCACCTGGTTGGCTCAGGTGGCCGAGAAATGGCACAACGAGCTAGTTGAGGGCTGCAAGGGGCTGTTGGCTACCAATTGAGGTCCATTGTGGAGAAAAAAATTCTCCTAGGAATATCACCCATGAAGGGGTGGGTAACAGGGCGCAAAGAGAAATTCATGGGGTTGAGTGGAGCTTGTTGGAAATTGTTACTAATTTCGGTTTTCATAATTTTCATTTGACTCATGACATGATGAAAATTTCATTTGTCTATCAAAAGGAGAAAGAAAATGATGTAAAGAATAGAAGAAAATTATTTTGGAGCATGGGTTTCATGCTCAAGTTATTTGTCATTAGGTCTCCTAGGGTTTACAAGATTCATTGGTATTGTAAAAAGAACCATTTGGGCACTTGTATCATGAAAAAGAAAAATTTATTTTGTATTTGGAAGTGTCTAGAAGGCTCCCAAGACCAAGTCGGCCAACTAGGAAGAAGTCAGCATTGTGAAGGCTACTCAAGCCCTACGAAAAGCCATATAAAGGATGGAAATTTGACCTATTGTGATACATATCAAGCATAGGCATCTTGGATTTGATCTGCAATTAGAAAGGAGTGCGAAATGTGAAAATTTCTAAAACAAAATTCTATTGCAGTATCTGATATTTTTTCTCCTACTTATTATTCAACAAAGTTATCTACAGAAATTACTTCTCTAAATATCAAAATAAATTCAATTGTAGTATTCACAAATAAAATACTGAGCAAAATATAAAGAAATACAAGCACATGCATGACACAATTATTTTTGGACAATTGTCCCCGGAAAAACCCAATGCGAGAAAACCGGTGCAGCAGATGACGGTTTCTTTTACTATTCTTCAACAAAAATCTCTCACACAGAACATGACCAGCAGAACAAAAGAGAAATACTCTTAGAAATTTACAATCAATTCCTCACTTGCTTTTTCAGTGAGTTTCTGACCCCGGAGAGCCTCTACGTCCCTTTGTGTCTCACTACGTCAGCCTTTGCGCAGTGGCTACACAGTTCCAGCATCACAACTCCTGCACTGTCACTGTCACTGCTACTGCGTCACTTCCTTTGCGCATTCCTTCCTCTGCACTGCTTCTCTCTGCCGAATTTTGTATCCTCAGCCCTTGCCGATCCCTCTCTCTCTCTCTCCACCCTGCAACTCTCCCTCTGAATCGATTTCTCATGTCGAACTTCAGCCAATGAGAAAATCAATCTTCTTGGGCAACTGAGTATCTTCCTCGGTGTGTTTTTCAAATGACCCTCAAGTCTTCCTTTATAGTCTTCTCGTTGAGACTTCAACGGTCGAGATTACATCTCCAATCAACTGCTAAGATTATATTTTGACATGATCTGCTTTTTCTAGAATATTCACCCATAGTTTACATTAATATTGATTAATTATTTTAATTTCCTAAGTTAGACTTAGGGTCCTTACTAAAAATAGTTAATTTTCCTTATAAAATTGTTTCTAGGTGGAATTTCCCAAAACGATTTCTGGGTTATTTGTAATGCATGTGTCTAAGCCTCTCCACAAAATTTGGGGCTTAGAGCACATCCGATGCTACCAAAAATCAACACGAAATTCCTAGGAAAACAAAGAAAAGGATAGAGAAGGAAAGGAGAAGCCCTAGAGAAGATCGAAGGTTTGAATTTTGTATCTTTCAGCTTGTTAGAAAATCAGAAAGGCAGAAATATTATCTTATGTTGATAATTAGCTGTGATATTCTTATAGTCTTATTAACTTTCTTTATGTTCTTCTTTTATCTTTTTTTCATCAAGCAATCATCAAATCAAAACATGAGGATCAACGACACCAGATGTAGGCACTCAGCCGGGGCTAAAACCCCTCCATGAGGGAAAGCCAAGTCAAACTCTTCTACTAGTAAATCAGATTGAGATAGACCAAGACCTTAGACCTTACCAAAATACTTTCCTCACTCCACCAAGTCAACCCTCAAACTATCTTTCCAAACTCCAAAGATCAACTGCAACAATACTTCATCAATGTTGCATCAAAGACAGAATTTCGGCCTTACTGCTTAGAATTTTGCCCAACTGCTTCAGAATTTAGGCCCACCTTCAACTCTGCAATTTCGGCCCATCCAGCAACCCAGAAACTCTTCACATGCGGTAGTAGAGAGAGAAAATTCGACTTCTCTTGCTTGACAAAGACTTCCTTCTCCTTCGCTAGGTTTTCCTCCTTGGGGATTTCGCTCTCTTTTCTTCCTCCATCTACTACAAATCGAACTTGCTTGTTATGTGCTCCAAATGAGGTCAAGTTGTTGCCTTTATATGGTCGATTATGCGTCCCAATTAGGCCGACTTGTTGGAGGAGGCCTAAAAGACTTATTTGACACTAAAATAAATTTCTTTCTTCATAGATAAAGTCCAAGAAGGGCCATTTACATGATGACAAGGACAAGGACTCTTGACATAAACCCTAAAATCCTACAATGGAGGCTTTGACCTAAAAACCATTGGCCCAAGCATGAAACCCATGCTTTAATAAGTCAATTTCTTTTAGAATAAAAAATTATTTTTCTTTCTTTTGACAAACACATTACATTATGACTCAGATACAATTATGAAGACCGACACTAGTTACATTTTAACACTCCCTCTTAACTAGGGAGGTATTCATAATTACATATATACAGAGGTACATGGAAGATCTCAAAATGTCATGCTCTATGAAGAGTCACAGCACATGCAGTGTTATAGATTAGATACCTGACCAGGGTACTCTAATCAGGTGGGACTAAGGTGTACTCAAGTTTTAGCCACTCTAGGTACCATCATGTTTTTAAGCTCTAACACCAAACTAGGGATCTAGGTGTATATCCAAGGTCAGAGCTCCATGACCAACACCACCCTCCCTACTTCGGGATCTAGACATCAACACATAGGCCAGCCAAATGTCCTCCCAAGCATCTTGTCACCACAAGATGCTTTATCTCTCCTAATTAACTAAATTAGATATATATCCACCAATCCAAGCACGCTTCAAATGTTCAACCTTTTTATGAAGAGATCCTACACAATCACAACCCTAATCAATAATAAACCTTCAAGTAAACGCAAGCCTTCAGGGTTCTCAATCATTCTGATGCTACTTATATCATCATCAAGTTATCCAAATAAAACTTGTCGGAAGCTTTCTTCTTCTTTCACTTCTTCAATACTTCTCAAGTCTTTTGTTTGCAAATCCATTTGTAGTACTTTCATTCATTCTTCGGCTTCATTCTTTCTTCAAGGTATTTACTTATGATTGTCATAGTATCCCCTTCTTCTTAAATGAGGAGATATACCCTTTCTTCTATCCAAGCTTCCTCTCTGCTTAGGGAGATCAACAGCTACCTTCTTTTATAACATCCGAGAAACTTCAACCTTTCAAGGCTTTATTCTTTCTCATGGCATCAAGGTCATTTTGATCATCATCATTCTCGTAGCTTCCTTCATCATGCTCATCATTATTATCGTCTTTAATTATGAATATCCTTAACATCTTGAATATTATGTATCTACAAAGCTTTAATAGCAAGTACAACCAAATACAGATGAAGTCAACTATATCAAAATCATGTCATTATAATGGAACCATCAAAACATTCAAGATTTAGACATTAAATACCTAAACCTAGTTAGGTTCATAATTAGCAAGGGTCACATCTATTATATACTAGACTTCAACATCTTGCCAGGGTTTTGTTATAAACCCTAGACTCCATCTTCGAGACATAAAGCCTTAGATATCAGCAACTCAATCAAGATATCAATCCAATCATAGTACTATACATCTAAGGTTTCAACAATATACTGTTAGAATTACATGTCAAACTCTGCTAGGGTTTGTTGCAAACCCTAGATTTCATTAACAAAGCTGAATTATGTATATCAACAATCAAATTAGTATACTAGCATTTATATCTAGGGTTTCAAGCACTAGCATCTCATATCAATATATACTAGGTAAACCCAAGATACAAACATCAAGACATTGAAGTTAGATATACAATAACTTTAGCTAGGGTTTCGATCATACGAAAAAATGTTACAAACATTGTTCTTGCTAGGATGACCTCGAATGCTATCAAATAATTCAGCCACGGATATCTTATTCTTGATGGCCCGATAAAATGCTCGTTGACAAAAGCTTAAAGTGCAGATCACAATACTTTCCTCTTTGTTATGATATTGTTCATCTTCTTGTTTCTCAAGATAGTCCTCATTCACATCATCTTCATTTGGATCATCATCTTGATCTATATCATTCTCATCCACATGAAGATCAACTTCATCTGGATGCTCATCTTGATCTATATCAGCTTTATCAGAATCATCAACTTGGTCAATTTCTGCAACATCTTCATCTTCAACATTATAATCATCTATTGCTTCATCTTCTTCACCATCTTGATTGATATCATTTTCATATTCATCATTTCTATTACATCTTCATTTTCATTATCATCATTCTGATCAAAATCTTCTTCTCCTACTTCACCTTGTTTTGTTTCTTCACTATCGCTATCATGTTTCTGATTTTCGATTTCCTTTAGACGTGTTGTAACTTCTGCACATGATTTCTAATTGCTGAAGCTTTTCTTGAATTTTACTAAATTGCTCAATGAATTCAGGACGTAAACATAATGGCATATTGTGCGGCAGATAACGTTCAAGGACTCGCATGGTTATATTGTGCGGCGAATAACGTTCAAAGACTCGCATGGCTCTGATACCATTGAAGCAACAAAACTGTAGCTCGTTGACTGAATGTAAAAATACACAAAGATATTTGTAATAATAATTTATTAATATATATATAATGTACAAGTGATCTTGAATGTTACAATGAGGACCCACTTATATACTTAGGCAAGAGTCCTTTCATCACTGGGCATGTCTTTTAGACATGCCTTTTCACTTAACTTAATGACTATTTAACATAATCATTATTTGATTTTTTATTATTTACATTATCTATATTTTATGAATTATATTCATAACACATTCCTAGGATCTTACTTTAACTATTACAAGGGTTTTGCCCATAAACCCTAATTCACCAAACCCTAAAAATCTATGGTTTCATTATATAACCTAGACATTAACAGTAAACCCTAAAGGACTAGGGTTTTTACCACGACATTATCAAAACCTTAAACTTCAAAAGAATAGGATTTTATCATATGTTCTAGACTTTATCAACAACCCCTAAATAGACTAGGGTTTTATTATCGACATACCCTTAGCACCAAGAGGCTAGGGTTTTTACAGTGAACCCTAAAGGTTAGGGTTTTACACATGATCAAGTGACAAGATACAATATAATAAGGATAGATTCAATCTAATGATTAATCACCTAACAAGAATATTTATGATTCAAAACCCTAGACATAAAGATGTTAGTAATATAAAGCAAATTTCAAGTGAGAATGATCATACCAGTAGTATGAAGAAAACTTTGCAACAAAACTTGTAGTTTAAGACATACCTTGAGTTGTTCTTTAATAAACCTTGTAAAGTATCATTCTGAAGGGCTTCCTTTACAACAAAGCTTCTTTCATGACTCTAATCTTTCCTTTGAAGTTTCCTCCATAACTTTTTTGTATTTTTGCAAACTTTCCTACTAAGGAAAATATAAAGAAAAAGGTTATGAGGATACAATACAAAAAAATCTCGATGTCAGGAGGAAACCAAACATGAAAGATGAAACAAAGAACAATATACTTATCTTTTGGTAAAAATGGTGAAGGCTCCAATCTTTAAGAGGGATACCTACAACTTATCAAAACAATTCAAGAATTTCTAACAAGGCATATTATGAATTCTAAAAATAAAAACATAAAATAGTAGACTTAGAAGGATATGTAAGAGAAGACTTAATAGTATAAGTCTTTGACTTCGGATTCTTCAGTCTTGTTTTTCTTGGGTGGAGCTTCATCGACAACTTTGAGTGTTCTCTTTCTCTCTTCTTATTTCTTGGATTTTCAGGACATTGACTTTTGTAGTGTCCCATCTTATGAAAATTGTAGCATTCAATCTTTGATAGATCCACCTTCTTTTTTGGTCCTTTGAACTTCTTTTATACTCCCTTCTTATGGTGAGCAGAGTAGGCATTTGAAATATTGGTTTCTTCATCCTCCTTTTTGTCACTTACTAATGAGATGTGGGCTACTTCTGATTGCATGCATTCCACATTTGTTTAAAGGTTGGTGTATCCTTCCAATTGCTAATTCCTTATGCAAAAGAGCTCCAAGATTTTGGTAGACCTAGTAGTGCAGTAATCACGAGTTCTTTCTTTGGTACAACTTCATCTATAACTTGGAGTTCATCTCTTATTCTAGAGATCCTTACAAAATATGATGACACAGTATCATCTTCTGTCATATTTATTGTTGTTAGTTCATTCTTGAGACTGGCTATCTGACCAATCTTCTTGATGCTAAACAACTTGGAGAGGGTTTCCTACATTTGTTGACTAGAGTCTATTGTGGATATGTATGGGATTAGATGTTCCACTCCATCTACTATTAGATTCATGGTTAAGATGTCAGTTTCCCTATATGTTTCCTTTCCTACATTATTTGTAGGTTTCTTCACTTTTCCTTGAGAAAAATCCAAAATTTTATGCGTAGTAAGAATAAGATCCATTCTCTTCTTCCATGCCTTGTAGTTGGAGGCTCCTTCTAGCTTATTTTATCTCTTCATTGAGGTTTCCATATCTCCTTTACTTGATATAGATAGTAGACCTTCCTCTTCTTATATGATCCTTATCCTTTGACCATTTCGGTAGATCTTCAAGCTACCTTTTTCCTTCATTCTTCCCCTTAGCTCTGATACCATGTTAGAAAATCAGAAAAGCAGAAAGATTCTCTCATGTTGATGATTACTTGTGATATTTTTAGTCCTATTAACTTTCTTTATGTTCTTCTTTTATCTTCTTTTCATCAAGAAATCATCAAATCAAAATATGAAGGTCGACGCCAGATGTAGGCACTCAACCAAGGCTAAAACTCCTCTATAGGGAAAACACAGTCAAACTCTTCCACTATTAAATCAAATTGAGTTAGACCAAGACCTTAGACCTAACCAAAAGACCGTCCTCACTCCACCAAGTCAACCCTCAAACTGTCCTTCCAAACTCCAAAGATCAACTACAACAATATTGTATCAATGTTGCATCAAAGACAGAATTTTGGCCCTACTTCTTCAAAATTTCAGCCCAGTTGCTTCAGAATTTCGTCGTAGCTTCAATTCTGCAATTTCGGCCCTTCCAGCAACACGAAAACTCCGCACGTGTGGTAGTAGAGAGAGAAAAATCGACTTCTTTTTCTTGACAAAGACTTCCTTCTCCTTCGCTAGGTTTTCCTCCTCCTTAGGGATTTTGCTCTCTTCTCTTCCTCCAGTTACTACAGATCAAACTTGCTTGATATGTGCTCCAAATGAGGTCGAGTCGCTGCCTTTATATAGTGGATTCTGCCTCCCAATTAGGCCGACTTGGTGAGGAGGCCTAAAAGACTTATTTGACACTAAAATAAATTTCTTTCTTGATAGATAAAGCCCAAGAAGGGTCTTTTACATGATGACAAGGGAAAGGACTCTTGACATAAACCCTAGAAGCCTACAATGGAGGCTTTGACCTAAACATCATTGACCCAAGCATGAAACCCATGCCTTAATAAGTCAATCATTTTTACAATAAAAAATTATTTTTCTTTCTTTTGACAAATAAATTACATTATGACTCAAATACAATTATGAAGACTGACACTAGTTACATTTTTCAACACAGCTCACAAATGTGAGAAACCTATATTTTTTGGGTGTATCTCAGGTTCGAAAATTGCAGGGGTAGTGGCAGACTTCTCTTGGGGAACTGAAAGGCTAGAAGAGCCTTGCTTCGAAAGGATATTGTTTCGCTGCTCTTGGTAAACTTTGTCTTACTTTGCAAAAGGAAGATTGGTTGGTTGGCTTGGTTCTTGGCGACAACCATGGTCTAGGGTTTAGCCTTGGAAGTCTCCTTTGAAGTTGATTCTATAAGAAGAGAAGTTATTTCTGGGTTTTCCCCTTGGAGGGGTTTTTCCCTGTCTTGGAGCCTACATCTTGTGTTCATTTTTGTATGGTTGTGATCTTCATTGTTTTGGCATTTATTTGATGAAAAGAACATAAGCATAATAAAGTGAAAGGAAGAACATAATATCACAAATAACTATCATGGATGGAAAGGATGAATTAAATGCTACCCTAATCTATTTTTCAACATGGTATCAAAGCTAAGGTCAAAGGCATGGCTACTAGAAGATCACTAGAGGAACTTTTGCATTGTTTCAAGAAGCCAAGAAAAGGGATTATTTGGATCAGTCTTGAAGGTCGAGACAACGAGATCAAGATCTGAACTAGAAGGATAATTTCGGGGCTATTTTTGTACAATCTACAGTGAGATTATACCTTTGAAATGAGACCGCAAGCCTGGGTTTGAGATTTGAGGTTTATGAAGGACCGAATAAGCACAATGAGCAACAAACATAAGGAAGAATACCTCTGAATTGACCATGGGAATTCGGAGCACAACGAAAGAGGAAAAGAAGACTTTGTCTAGGATAATTTTTTTGTGTTTGTTGAGAAAATTCAAATCATATGTAGGGCCAAGTATTTGAGGAAATTTAGGGCTAGTTCATGTAACATTTACGTGGTAGCATTTCTCTGAAATCAGGGCAAATCTTGTGATTGTTTAGGCAAGAGGGTCGAGTCCTACACTTAAGGTTGGGAAGGTTGGGAGGGGTCATAAGGCCTAAACTAGGGTTGGAACCCATCTATAACAACAGCGTATGGGAGTAGGAGGCTAAGGGAGGAAGGTCGCAATTGTAGGGGGACTGTTGGAACTTGCAATTAGGGTTGACGTGGACTGTAGTAAACCCTAACCAGAGGGTCGAAGTTGTAGTATGATAGTATAAACTTGATTCCAAATCTATCATCAAGGGCATTGAAGAAAGGAAGGATTGATGTATATCGTTCAACGGTTCGTTTAAAGCAAGGATTTGTGGTAGGAGTCTAGTTTGAGGATCTATAGTAGCATTTATAGAATGCCCTAACCAGAATTCAAGAGGAGCAGGAGGTTAGTCACCTTGAGAAGAACATCATGTCTTGACATCTTTGAAAGCCTCTTTTGAAAGTAGTTCTAAAGGAAGTACAACTTCAATTATGAGATCAAAACCTTGGGAAGTAGTCTCTTTCAAATAAACTGAAGACAAATCCTTTGCAGGAAAGGATAAGGTAAGACTGCAAGAAGGTATGCATGATCTCTTGGTATTGTATGTTTATTTGCAAGAGGGTCTACATAAAGTAATAAAATGCATTAGGGTTTTGTTAGGGTTTGTAGATTTCACTTTATTGAAGGTTTTTTGGCATCTAGGGATTGTAAACCCTAGATGGAACTTGGAAACCTTAGTAAAAAAAAACCTAACCCTAATTAGTTTGTCCCCTCATAGAAACCCTAGCTTTTGTTATCTAGGGTTTGCAAAAGGAATCTAGGACATGGTAAACCCTAGCGAGGGTTGAATTGGATGAAATCTAGGGGATGACATCATAACCCTAGGGATGATGTTTCCAAGGGAAAGATAAAGGAATTTAGGGTTTGTACTTGAGAACCCTAGGATTCTACCCTCTGAGAAAACCATGGAAACCCTATATTGACAAAATTGACATCATGTTCTTGTATTTGTATGTTTTGCTTGGTTGTACTTGTTATTAAAGATTGCAGGTAAAAGCAAGATGAGGAGGGAAGAAGCAAAGCAACTATCGTGCTTGCAATATGACTCCTTGAAAAAAAAATGAGCATAACGTAAGGAGGGAATTGAAAGGACCCAGAGTAAGCATGTATCATTGTATTTTCTAGAAGAATCTTGATTTAGTATGGCATCATAGATAGAAGTATGTGATAGTAGCATATTTAAAGTCTAATTGCTTGAATTGCTTGAATTCATCTAGTCCTTTAAGAATGAAAAGCTTGGGGACCATTCTACATAAGTGTTCATCCATACATTGTCTAACATTATGTTAGAGGAACTCATTTTTCTAAGGTGGATCATTATGATCATGTAAGAGTCGTCATCTTGGAAGGCTCTTGGAAGAAGCATAATGACAAGATTAGTATATATTCCATATTGTACGAAAACAATACTCTTAAAGGGATGAAGAAATGTAGTTGGTCATGTCGCAAGCTCATTGAAGGATAGCTATAACTGGATGATTGTGTGAAATATTAAGAATGCATGTTTAAAGTAACTTTTGGGTAGGATTTACATAATCCTTGTAAGATAAGTTGGCCATAAATCATGCATGGTGAATCTTTCATTTGGTTGTATGATGCCTACGAAGATGAATCTGACTTACTCTAAAATGGATATAATATCAAGACTTTCTCGCTAGAATATATCTATATATTAGTGATCATCATCTAGTATAATCTCCAGAAGAAAATGGTATCTTGGTAATCAAGTTTGATCCTTGGGGAACTCTGATTCATGTGGAGATGGACCTTGAGGATGTTGATGATGAGAGAGTTGTCACGATGAGGTAATTTTGATGTTAATAATTGGTTATTTGATTAACATATTGTTTTGCTACCTAGAAGGATGTTGTAGGAATACATGATGACAGTTGAGGCAAGTTCAACTGTATGGATGGAATGTATGAAGAATGTTGAGGGAAGCTCCATATCTGGTACCCGACAACTACGAAGTCAAGATGCGCTCATCTTGGGATTGAAAGTTAGCAGTGGGAGAAAAAAACATGAAGGTCAAAAGAGATCACTTTCATGAGAAAGCTATGATCAGTTTGAAGTCTGGAAAGGCTCAATATAATGCCTTCATTAATGTTGACAAGATGAAAGTGTTGTGCAAGACTGATGACCTAGAACCTATCACAAGATTAAGGGAAGAAGATGGCTTTATGACATCGAGAAGGAAGCAGGCTTAATACGACCAGATGCGGAAGAAAGAGGGAGCCATGTTGTAGCTGAAATTCTTATAAGGACAAGCTGGAGAATCTTGTAGATATGACTTCGAAATTAGAAAGGAAGTCAAGAATCTCCTCTAGATTTGAGAGGGAGTAAAGGACTCTCCTTGAATAGGAGCAAGGATCTATTCTCAAGTCAAAAGGAAAATAGGGATATCCTCTCTGGTTGAGAGGGACTGATATTCGACATTACATGTGCATTCTTGTCTTCATGTGTCATGCACTTGACCAAGACTAATAGTCGTAAGTCTAAGTGAAGGCCTTGAAGAAAGAATGGTGGAGGATTGGATAAGCATATGTGGTTTCCTTGCAGGTGGAACATCCAAGAAAGGAAAGGGACCGACACTCTTTGAGGATAGGACAGGTGCTCAAGATAAGAGTTGTTGAAGAGGGTCGATATTCTTTGAGGATTCAGGATTGGAAATCCAAATTAAGAATAGTCCTAAAAGAACATACTTTGTGGACATCTGAATGGGGTATGTTCCTTGTAGAGGTAGTGCGGTATCACACGTAAATCCTCCCAGCATAATGCTCTTGAATGAAGTAGAGCTTATCTAGTTAGGCCTCAAAGACAATGTTGGTTGATGCTTACAGTTGGCTTATCAATCTGACTTCTTATGAGAACTTTTCAAAGGGAGTATTGTCCTTGTACCGGTTGGACCATTATGAATACCTACCTAGTTAAGAGGGAGTGTTGGAAATTGTACCTAGTTTTGATCTTCATAATTGTCATTTGACTCATGACATGAAGCAAATTTTATTTGTCTATAAAAAGAAGAAAGAAAGTGATGTTAATAATTAAAGGAAATTATTTTGGAGCATGGGTTTCATGCTCAAGTTAATTGGCATTAGTTCTCCTAGGGTTTACATTAGTAAAAGAATCATTGTTATTGTAAAAAGACCCATTTGGGCACTTGTATCATGAAAAACAAAAATTATTTTGTATTTGGAAGTGTCTAGAAGGCTCCCAAGACCAAGTCGGCCAGCCAGGAAGAAGTCGGTCTTGTGAGGGTTATTCAAGCCCTAGGAAAGGCTATATAAAGGATGGAAATTCGACCTATTGTGATAGATATCAAGCATAAGCATCTTGGATTTGGTCTACAATTAGAAAGGAGTGCGAAATTCCTAGGAAAACAAGGAAAAGGCTAGCGAAGGAAGGGAGAAGCCCTAGAGAAGATTGAAGCTATGAATTTTGTATCTTTCAGCTCACACTTGCGAGAAACCTAAAGTTTTTGGGTATATCTCAGGTCAGAAAATTGCAGGCACAGTTGCATACTTCTCTTGGGGAACCGAAAGGGTAGAATAGCCTTGCTTTGGAAGGATATTATTTCGCTACTCTTGGTAGACTTTGTCTTACATTGCAGAAGGAAGATTCACTGGTTGGCTTGGTTCTTGGTGGCAGCCATGGTCTAGGGTTTGGTCTTGGAAGTCTCCTTTGAAGTTGATTCTATAAACAGAGAAGTTATTTATGGGTTTTACCCTTGAAGGAGTTTTTCCCTGGCTTGGAACCTATATCTTGTGTTCATTTTTGTATCGACGTGATATTCGTTGTTTTGACATTTATATTTATTTGATGACAAGAACATAAGCATAATAAAGTGAAAGGAAGAACATAATATCGCAAATAACTGTCATGGATGGAAAAGATGAATTAAATGTTGCCCTAATCTATTTTTCAATAGAGCTAGCAAAAGGGTTGCTTGACCAGAGTTTTTGTACAAAATTTCACCACACTGAGGTTGGAGTATTGAAGAATGTAACTAGTGTCAGTGTTCATAATTATATTTGAGTCATGATGTAATGTATTTGTCAAAAGAAAGAAAAAGAAATTTTATTATTAAATAAATTGACTTATTAAAGCATGGGTTTCATGCTTGGGTCAATTGTTTTTAGGTCAAAGTCTCCATTGAAGACTTCTAGGGTTTATGTCAAGTATCCTTGTCCATGTCATAATGTAAAAGGTCCTTCTTGGGCTTTATTTGTCAAGAAAGAAAATTATTTTATTGTAAAATAGGTCAATTACACCTCCTCTACCAAGTCAGCTTCAAGAAACGACAAGTCGGCCTAAAAAGGGGATTTTGACTTCACGAACTCACTATATATTGGAGCAACTCGACTCATTTGGAAGCACATCTCTCACAAGTTCGAATTGTAGTAGCTGGAAGCAGAGAAATGTGAAGTTTAAGAAGCTGGAATCGAAATTTTTGGGTCTCTCTCTCTCTCTCACGTGCAACGAAATTATGAAGTTGCATCGAAGTTGTGAAGCTACATCAAGGTTGAAGTTGTGAAGCTGGGGGTCGAAATTCTGGGTGGAAGTTGCATTAGAGAAGTTGGCACTTGGTAATTTTGGAAGGAATCATCTATTAGAAGGAAGAATTGACTTGGTGGAGGAGGAAAATCTTTTGGTCTAGGGTCTTGGTTTATCTCAATTTGAATTTACTGAAGGAAGAGTTCTGACTGGGTTTTCCCTTATAAAGGGGTTTTAGCCCTGGCTGAGTGCCTACATCTGGTGTCCTTGACCTTCACATTTTTACTTTGTTGATTGCTTGATGAGAAGAACATAAATAAGTTAATAAGAACATAAGAATATCACAAGTAATTATCAATATAAGAAAAAAAAATTGCCTTTATGATTTTCTAACATGGGATCAGAGCTAAGGTGAAGAAGGAAGAAAAAAAAGGTTGGTTGAAGATCTATTAAGGAAAAGGAGATCAAAGGAAGTTCATTACGAAGGATCATATAAGGAGATAAGCCTAATATCTACAGGAATTATGTCAAACTCAATGAAGGGAGAAAACAAACTAGAAGGAGCCTCCAACTAGAGGGCATGGAAAAAAAGAATAGATCTCATCCTCGAAAAGAACAAAGTTTTGGATCTTGTTCAAGGAAAAATAAAGAAGCCTACAGATGAAGCAGAGAAAGCAAATTTAGAGAAACCGAAATTGTGGCCATGAACCTAATAGTGGATGGAGTAAAGGACAACCTCATTCCATACATATCCAACATAGATTCCGCTCAAGAAATGTATGAGGCTCTTTCCAAATTATTCACCATCAAGAACATTGGTCAAATAGCAAGCCTCAAGAATGAGTTAAGAACTATTAAGATGAAAAAAGACGATATTGTATCATCCTATTTTATAAGGATATCAAGAATCAGAGATGAACTCCAAGCAATAGATGAAATTGTCTCAGAAAAAGAGCTCGTAATTACCATACTTCTAGAACTACCAAAATCTTGGAGTGCTTTTGCTTCAGGACTTAACAGTTGGAAGGATACTCCGTCATTTGAACAAATGTGGAATGCATGAAGTCAAGAAGAAGCTCGAGTATCGTTAATAAACAACAAGGAGGATGAAGAAGAAAACACCTCTAATGCCTATTATGCTCATCACAAGAAGAAGGGAACCTTCAAGAAGTTCAAAGGACCAAAGAAGAAAGTTGACCTATCAAATATTGAATGCTACAATCGTCATAAGATGGGTCATTATAAAAGTCAATGGCTTGAGAATCCAAGGAATAAGAAGAGAGATAGGGATCAAGCAAATATTGTTGATGAAGCTCCACCGAAGAAGAACAAGACTGAGGAATCGGAAGTCAAGGACTTATACTAAGTCCTCCCCTACATATCCTTCTTAGTCTTATATTGTTTTCCTTTACGTTTATATTTCTAGAGTTTGTAGGTCTAACATGTCTTGTTAGAAAAAATTTGACTTATTTTGATAGGTTGTAGGTAACCCACAAAAGGATTAGGTTAAGAGGGAGTCTTCACCATTTTACCAAAAGATAAGTATCTTGTTCCTTGTTTCCTCTTTTGTGTTCACTTTTCCTTTCATATCAAGATCTGTTTGTATTATATTCTAATAACCTTTTCTTTATATTTTCCTTGGTTAGGAAAGCTTGTTGAATGCTCACGGGTTATGGAGGAGACTTTAAAGGATAGACCTGAAGCATGGAAGAAGTTATGTACTTCAAGAATTGATGTCCTACAAGGTTTGTTCAGAGACAACTCAAGGTATGTCTTAGACTATAAAGTTCTCTTCATGTAAAAGGTACGATCATTCTTCTTTTATTCGCTTTACATTTCTAACATCGTTATGTCTAAGGTTTTGAATCACAAAGATTCTTGTTAGGGTGGTTAATCATTAGATTGAATCTATGCTCATGATATTATTTGATCATTTTTTTGTAACCCTAACCCTTAGGGTTCACTATAAAACCCTAGCCTCTTGTTGCTAAGGGTATATCAATATTGATTATGAAACCCTAGTCTACTTAGGGTTGTTGATGAAATCTAGAATTCCTATTCTGTTGATGTTTAGGTTTTGGTATTGTTATGATAGAGACCCTAGTTCTTTAAGGTTTGTTGTTAATGTTTAAAGTTATATAATGAAACCCTAGATCTTTAGGGTTTGGTGAATTAGAGTTTATCAGCAAAATTTTGTAATGTCTATAATAAGATCCTAGGAATGAAACCCTAGATGTATATTCGTCCGATCGAAACCCTAGCCTGGAGAAATATTATTATTTGTCTGACTTTGATGTATTGGTGTTTGTGTCCTGGGTTTTCCTAGTAGGTATGAATGTTGACATGGGATGGTGGTACATAAAATCCTAGATATGTATATGCTAGTATGATAACCTAATTGTTGATATTTTGTGAACTCTAGGGTTTGTAAAGCCCTAGTAGAGATTGATAGTCTAGGATATAATGATATTGTTTTCCGATATGATTTAGCTTTGATGACAAAATCTAGGGTTTTCAACAAGCCCTAGTAGAGTCTAAAATTGTTGAAACCTTAGATGTATAGTAGGATTGTTATTTGATTGAATTGTTGATATCTGAGGCTTTGTGTCTAAGGGTTTGTGACAAAACCCTAGTAAGAGGTTGAAGTCTAGTATGTGTCTCTTGCTGATTATAAACCTAACTAGGTTTAGGTATTTAATATTTGATTGTTTTGATGCCTCCATTATATTGACATAATTTTGATATAGTTAACTTCATGCTTTTGTATATGTATTTTGGTTGTACTTGCTATTAAAGTTTTTGCAGGCACATAATCTTCAAGATAATGAAGATGTTCGTATAAGCATGATAAAGGAAGCTATAAAAATGATGATGATCAAGATGACCTTGATGCCATACGAAAGAAATTAAGCCTAAAAGAATGAGCTTTATCCGATATCATGAAACTATTGATTTCTTAATTGAAATTTGGATAGAAAGAGAGGTATATCTCCCCGGTTGAGATGGAGGAGGCATATTATGACCGAGTACGAAAGTAAAGTAAGAATGGAACCAAATGAATGAAAGTATTAGGATAAAGGTTCGTGTTAAAATTGGACAACTAGGTCCAAACTCGGGTTAATGTTGCTCGGATGACAATCGCAGCTATTTTGGTAGTTCCTCTTTCGAAGAGGTGTAAGATTGATCTAAGATCATCTCGATCGGATGAGCGAGAACATGTACTTTAATTTATTCCACTTGTATTTTAGAATTAGGCACGGAATAAAATGTTGATAAATGTCTTAAAGGACGTGTCACACACCCCGGAGTTATATATTGGAGAGACTTGGAGTTCATTTGGCCTGCCGATGTGGAGGAATTCTCTCTCTGGATGGCCATTTAATTTGTGATATATATACATGGAGTATTCTTTGTTTTGGGTTGTTACGGGGTTATGTGTGACACGCTTGTTGTATGACCTATTGAAGACTTCTTTGGTAGAAGCATCTGCTTGGTCGCATCATACCATTTTTTTCTATCTCTGTTTTGGCTTGTCTTCTATCGATGCGTAAGTATGTTCTATCTTCTTCGGTATCGTGCCCTAGTAGAAATGGCATAGAACATAGGAAAAATTAACATGGTATCAGACGTGGGTTTGAGGGCATTGCTTTTTTGGAATGAGACATATTCTAAGACGTGCAGGCCAAAAAGAAAAGAAAAAGAAAAGAAAGAAAGAAGGAGACTTTGTGTTTGAGCGGACGAGTGACCCAGATGGCAAGAAGTTCGGTCGGTGAAGTGGAGTGGAATTTACCACCTCGGTATGCGATCCAGAAGTTTGAAGAAATTACGTGACAAAGGTTCGGATGGGTCAAAATTAACTCACAGTTAACAAGTAGTTTACGCAGCAAATCCGAGACCTTGAAACGAACAGAATTATTCAAGTATTTGTTTCGCTCGACGGGGCAGAGACACGCGTATGTACGGGCCACCGAAGCGGCGGAAGGAATGAATGAATGAATTGATTCCGTGGAAGTTGGGCGCGGTCCGAATCGGTTACATCACCGTATGATAATGCAATCCTTACTCACTTTTTGTTCAAACGGCGTTCCGGCGTACTCGGCCTATCAACATATTTTAAAATAACGATCTTCCACCAAATTCTTCAACTCAAATTCAAAATGTCGATGGCGACGGTGATGAATTTGGAGACTTAAATCCGTTCTGCTGTTGCCCAATACTAGCGCCCATATGAAAGTGGATGTTCACGGTGGCTCCGCTCGGCTGTCGATTTGAAGTCCTCCCCACTCTCTCGTGCTCCTGTTTGCTTGCGGCTGCTCCGTCCCCTGTCGAACAAGGATCGGAACACCTGCGCACGGCCGGGCGGGAAACACGGATCGAGTAATTTTTGTGTCGTTGGATGATCACAGCGAACATTGGGGCTTCCGCTAAGTCTAATGGAGCGAGATGCGGGGAATGGAAAATGGCGTCGATGACGAATGGAGACTTGTCCAAACTCAGTTAAGGAATTGAGGGCCGGAGAAAATAATGTCCAAGTACATGGATTAGTGCCTTTGTAAGCTCGATTGGTTAAGAACTGGTGGTTTCGAATCTTTGGTTTGATGGCTTTCATGATTAGAGCTAATGAAAATGACGGCGATGATGTTTTTGACCCTTTCGGAAATACGTGAAGTTAAATATAATGGCAATGGCAACAATGATGTTTCGATCTGTTGAGTTGCATTTTGTGAAAAAACTCGAGGTCTTTGCTATTTTCGTGGGTGGATATCTGACGGGGTGTCTGTTGTATTCAGCATGCCAACTGGCGAAGTCTAATTGTGATTATAGCACATTTGCCTTTCAAAGTACGGATGGCCATGCCCTGGCATTGAAAACCATGCGACCGTCCGAGATGATATCTTGAGAAACCCTTGCCATTGTCATTGTCTGGTGATGAAAGGCGATTTACAGGCAAAATAGCGGTTGATCTATTTGCAAATCACGCAAATTTTGGAGAAATTTGATAGCAATCGGGCTCCCATAATTCCCCATTTGTATCATTACAAGTAATCTTCGGTTTAATGATTTCATTGCGACTCTATACAAGCAGAGTTTGAAAAAGATGATTTCCAATTCCAAGTAGCAACGAAAAAGGCTCTATGCTTAAGGACAACTGGGGAATGTGTCAACACGACTTCGGAAAATTAGAGTCCCCGGTGGTTTATGCAGTGGCCAGGTTGACACGGTAAGTGTCGGGGATCGGTTCCCATAGCGTGCGGTTGAATGCGGAAGTATTTGGGAATGATGACCAAGACCTTGAGTCATCTGTTTGGGAATTCAGGATGCCTTTTCGCAACATCATGGTAAGAGGTCGGTGGGATTTTCTGCCGGACAAGAGTGTTCGATTCTTGATAGCAACTAACATAGGTGACATGTTAAGTCTGACGGAGATGACTTATGATGATAGTGTTCCATTAAATACCAATCTACTGTGATAATGATGACGACTTTGACTCTTCGGTTGAGAATCCAGGATGTGTTTTACGAACCTAATTAAGACCCATGTTCATGATTTTGGCATCAACGGTGGGCATGTATTGGATCAATCGGATCATTTGGCTGTTTCTTCGGAAGAATGTGATAGTTCTAAATGCAAGTTCATGTCAGCGACATTGCTGTGGGTGACATAGACGATTTATATGTTTGAAACTAGAAATTTAAGGGTTGACCGCGAGAAGTCGCTGGAAATTCTATGTAGTGGTCAAATTGTTGACGAAATGGACATAGATGTAAGTCATTGAGCTAGGCAAAGTCTGACGACCCTAGGGCAGTCTGCTTGAAATAACAGTAGGCGGTCTGGAAGCAAATCACTGGTCTGATGCCTCAAGTGCGGGGGATAAACCAAGGTAGATTGGACCCGTTTTGTAAGGGCCTAACGATCTTAGAAAATTTGTTTACTTGGAAGAAGCTACTTAGAATAACGGTGGTAGGTGAAAGGACTTCTAACTCAAGTAGAGGCTTGTTGATATATTCCCCGCTGTATGGCAGTCATAGCGATGGACACCTATGGCCAGCCTTGTTTGTCTATGAGGTCTACAGAGTGTTATGGTAAACTTAAAGAAAACGTGAACTAAGAAGTTTATGCGGCTTTTGAGTCACATGGAAATTTTGGAATCTTGAATCGTGATCGGCCAAGTCTATTGGATGGCTTTGATTGTGGGAGATCAAGTCCCATTTTAAGTTGGTATACGGGATGCCCTCATTTCAAATAGATATCTTCTGAGAGAGAGAGAGTAGGCATTAAGGAGACATATCTGTAGATGGATACTTTTGTTCAACGAAAAGAAGATCCTCATGGCTCGGGACATATGGCTTCGGAGTCGAAGAAGGCAAGAAGCCATGTGTACGAAGTTAACAACGGGATATCTAGCGACCATGAGTACTTTTGTACAATGCGGCCTTGGATACCTTTGAGAAAGTGAGGAAGGATGTATATATGGAGAAGTCTTTGAAAAGTTCAAGGCAAGATTCGTTGCTGTGAGGAAGGAATATAGTATTTGTGATGACATATTTGCCTGTGGCTCGAGATACCACCATTCGATCTATTATGGCCGCTGGCACCTTCTACCTTGAGGATGAGTCTTCATCGGATGATGTGAAGACATTTTCTCTGCATGATGTGATAAAGGAAGAGATATATGTGGAGCAACCTTTGGGGTTGAAGTCCCGAGGATCGGGACACCCATGTGCGAGGTTGAAAAGCCATCTGTGGTGGAAACAAGCACTGCAGAGATTGGTACAAGAGGATAGATAGCTACTTGATGAAGGGCGGGCTTCACTCGGTGTCTTTGATCCGAACTTCCTGCACTTCAAGGTTGTCGAGAGAAACCTCTCACGTGCAGTGTATGTGTGGATGACCTCTTCTGACGGTGTTGACCCTCTCATTCATCGATTACCCAAGAGGAGCTCGTTCTTGAGTTAAGATGAAGGACCTGGGAGTGATGTCTGGGCACGAAGGTCTTGCGAGAGACACAGCGAGATTTTCCTTCTCGAGGAAAATACATTATGAATTTTACAGTATGATGGTACGTAAGTCCATGGATCTCAACTGAAAATTGGTAAACGGTGTTGGGCTTTGTCTACGAGTATCATTAACTCACTGGGGATGTGATGTTCTTAATAGACACTTGTTCGAACATATCTTTGTGCGGTGAACACTTTTGAGTCAACACATGGTTGATCATAACATTCACTGGGTTGGTGCCAAGAAACTCTTGAGATATCTCCGAGGCACGATAGACCATGGGCTGAGATACACTGCCGAGAGTATGACACTCCGTGGATATACTGATGCCGATTGGGCTGGCAGTGTGGTGGATCGTAAGAGCACATCGGGATGCTGCTTCAATCTTGGTTCTGCTTCGATCTCATGGATGAGCAGTAAGCAGAAGTCGGTGGCTTTGAGCACCGCTGAGGCCGAATACATTGCTGCAAGTATGGCCTGTTGTGAAGTGGGGGCTAGTTGCCAAAGCTCTTTAGTGAGTCGTTTGGGATGTGTGCTAGATACCACTGTGATACTCTGTGATAACCAGAGTGGGATTCGTATGACTGAGAATCCTGTGTTCCACGATTGATCCAAGCATGTTGATGGCTGGTACCACTTTATCTGGGATATGGTACAGCGAGGCGCCGTGAGGCTCGTTCATATAGGAACTGATGAGCAAGTCGCGGATATTCTCACAATGCCCTTGGGGAAGGTCATGTTCCTAACCTTCCGTGAGAATCTTGGAATCATGGAACGACCCTATTCTGAGGGTCCTGTTGGACGATGAGCTCCGGGAGCTCAGAGGGGGTTTTGGGGATAGCTTCTCGAAGCTATAAGCACTTATGGTGCTTCTGCCCCACCGTTGTGATTATTGAGTTGGTTCGCCTCTCATTTATCTGTGCCCCGTATGCATCCTACCCATTGAGTTCAGGGCTCATGGGAAGTACCTCTCATTTGGCCAATGAGATGGGAAAGGCTAGAGACTAGTAGCAAAGACTGATGGACGCATCAGAACTTGCCGTACTCTCTATCTAGGATGGCATGGTCCAACCACTTGATCTGGGATCAAGTATATGGAGTAGCCAACCGCCCGACTTCTCGGTCGATGAACCAACTTCGGTTGGTTGGAGACTCTCAGAGTCCGATAGTGAGGTCTCTGGGACCCTCTCGCTCGACTTCTCGGGTCGATGAACCAACTGGTTGGTTGGAGACTCTTTGTGAGTCCGATAGTGAGGTCTGGGACCTCTCGCCCGACTTCGGGTCGATGAACCAACTGGTTGGTTGGAGACTCAGGAGTCCGATAGTGAGGTCTCCGGGACCCCGCCCGACTTCGTCGATGCGGAACCAACTTCGGTTGGGATGGAGACCTCAGGAGTCCGATAGGAGGCTTCAACCCCTCGAAATAACTGTCACCGGTATGATGTCTTAGACTCACCCACTTCGTTCGAAATAAAGAGGCCAGCAAAGCAAGTTATGGTGGGATGACGCACGATGTGTGGATTGCACTAGTGGATGGAGTTCTCCCTAGTTGAGAGGGAGTGTTAAAATTGGACAACTAGGTCCAAACTCCGGGTTGTGCTGCTCAGATGACAATCCCAATATTTTTATTGGATTCCTCTTTCGAAGAGGTGTAAGATTGATCTAAAGATCATCTCGATCGGATGAGCAGAACATGTACTTTGAATTTATTCCACTTATGTGCTGGGTCGGCCTGGAATAAAATATTGACTTAAATGTCTTAAAGGACGTGTCACACACCCCCAAAGATTCCTATATATTGGAGAGACTTCGAGTTCATTTGACACACATCGATGTGGAGGAATTCTCTCTCTGGATAGCGTTGGAGCTGTGATATATATACATGGAGTATTCTTTGTTTGGGTTGTTCTGGGGTTATGTGTGACACGCTTGGCTGTATGACCTATTGAAGACTTTGCTGGTAGAAGCATCCTGCTGATCGCCGTAACGCCACCATTTTTTCTATCTCTGTTTTGGCTTGTCTTCTATCGATCTGTAAGTATGTTCTATCTTCTTCAGTATCGTGCCCTAGACTGAAATGGCATAGAACATAGGAAAAATTAACAGTTCGTGATTCATGAAGACTTCAGAAGTACCGTTTGGTGTTGTCGAAGAAGTGAAAGAAGAAAGCTTCTGACAAGATGTATTTGGATAACTTAATGATGATATTCGCAGCATCTAAATGACAGAGGACCCCAAAGGTTTGTGTTTACTTGTATATATATTTGAAAGTTTATTACTGATTGGGGTTTGTGTTTATACAGGTGGATCTCCCCATAAGAAGAACGAACACTTTGGAAGCATGTTTGGACAAATGGATATATCTGGTTTAGTTTATAAGGAGAGGTGAAGCATCTAATGGCAAGATGCTTGGGAGGACATTTGGTCGGCCTGTGTTGATGTCTAGATCCCGAAGAGGGAGGGTGGCATTGTTCATGGAGCTCTGACCTTGGATATGCACCTAGATCCCCGGGTTGATGGTTCGCAAGTAAGCATGATGGTACTTAGAGTGGCTCAAAGCTTAAGTCCATCTTTGTCCCACCAAGACACATTACCCTAGTCAAGTATCTAGTCTGTAGCAGTCCGTACCACTGAGTTTGTTGGAACTCTTTGTGGTTCATTTTGAGATCCTCCATGTACCTCTATGTATTTGTAATTATGAATACCTCCCTAGTTAAGAGGGAGTGTTGAAGAATGTAACGAGTGTCGGTCTTCATAATTATATTTGAGTCATGATGTAATGTATTTGTCAAAAGAAAGAAAAAAAATTATTATTAAAGAAATTGACTTATTAAAGCATGGGTTTCATGCTTGGGTCAATTGATTTTAGGTCAAAGTCTCCATTGAAGACTTATAGGGTTTATGTCAAGTATCCTTGTCCATGTTATAATGTAAAAGGTCCTTCTTGGGCTTTACTTGTCAGGAAATAAATTTATTTTATTGTAAAATAGGTCAATTAGACAGCAGGCCTCCTCCACCAAGTCGGCTTCAAGAAAGGACAAGTCGCCTCAACAAGGGAATTCGACCTCACAAACTCACTATATATTGGAGCAACTCAACTCATTTGGAAGCACATCTCTCACAAGTTCAAATTGCAGTAGCTGGAAGCAGAAAAATGTGAAGTTCAATAAGAAAGCTGGAATCGAAGTTTTTGGGTCTCTCTCTCTCTCTCATGTGCAATGAAATTCTGAAGCTGCATCGAAACTGTGAAGCTACATCAAGGTCGAAGTTGTGAAGTTGCATCAAGGTCGAAGTTGTGAAGCTACATAAAGGTCGAAGTTGTGAAGTTGGGGTCAAAATTTTGGGTTGAAGTTGCATTAGAGACATTGGCACTTGATAACTTTGGAAGGAATCATCTATCAAAAGAAATAATTTACTTGGTGGAGGAGGAAGGTCTTTTCATCTAGGTTCTTAGTTTATCTCAATTTGAATTTACTGAAGGAAGAGTTGTGACTGGGTTTTCCCCTATAAAGGGGCTTTAGCCCTGGCTGAGTACCTACATCTGGTGTCCTTGATCTTCTCATTTTTACTTTGATGATTGTTTGATGAGAAGAAGATAAAAGAACATAAAGAAGTTAATAAGAACATAAGAATATCACAAGTAACTATCAATATAAAAAAATATTTATGCCTTTTCGATTTTATAACACAGAGGATTGTTAGTATTTTGCAAGGCTAAGATCGTGTTTGTTACCTGTCAATTTCCGATTGTGCGCAGAGGCTTCTGGGAAATAGTTGCACAGGGGTTGAGGAAGAGGAGTTTGAAGGAGAAAATAGGTTGGGAAAGTAGCTATTGACGAAGGAAATATCTTACAGTGATCGTGGGAGGATTTCAGCGCCACATTTTGGGCATCCTACAGAAGTGTCATTATGTGGTGTGTTATTGGCCAACTTGGGGCAATTCGCATTTCTTGGGGTCACCGGGAACAGTTGGAACCAGCCCAAACACTTTACGGGTTTTTGTGGGTATTTGGAGAGGAGTTCGTGGCTGCAATTTCAGAGTGATCCGAGCAGTATTCAGACCAGAAATCCACTTCCCTTCAGCAGTGTGTTTTACTAGTCAGCCAGTAATTCGCATCACTTGGTGGGCTCAAACTTGGCTTGGAGTCGAGCCAAACCATTCCTAGGTCTTTCTGGGTTTCTTGTGAGGAGGTCGCCTACAAAATTTCAGCTCACTCCAGGCACTTTTCAGAGCAGAACCACCAGTTCCATTCAGCAGTCAGCAGCAGAATTATTGGAGCAGTTCGAAGTTCAGTTTGGGAGCCTATATCTGTTCCGAAGCCGAGTTGTATCACCTGGGTTTTGCCTAGCTTGCACAGCAGGCCCAGGTTCTATCATTCCTTGTCATTTATGTACTCAGATTTCTGTATTAATGAAATGGCTCAGTTGTTTGGCTCAGTTTCTTGTGTATTTTGATGTGCATGTTTGAAATTTGTTTATGGTTGTTCCTTATACATGTTCCTGTTATTTCCAGTAAATTTTCAATTTGGATTATTACAATATGTACAGTTTCAAGTCCACTGAAACACAAATGATAAATTTGGAGCAAACCGCAATGATGTTTTGCATGAAAAGCATTAAAAACAGTGTCAAGGAAACAAGCTTGCAAGTAGACAGTTGGGTACACCTCTATCCCAGCATCCCGAATGGCCTGCAAATTTTCAAAGCTCCCCTGCAAATGCAGCAATAGAAAATATCGCACTAGGTTATAAACAAGAATTATAATTATCAATTTATGATATCATTTTAATGGATAACTTTCCAAAAGTTGTACACATCACCTGGAAGTACTTGGAGTCTGTCAAGACACTAATACATGCTGCTCCTCCCTTTTCGTAAGCTTGAGCAATTTTAATCTGTCAAAGCAGCAAACAATATATCGGAAAATTTTTAATCTGTCAAAGCAGCAATCAAGATATTGGAATATCACTTTAGAAGTCTATTTAGAAACAGTTGAGATTAATTTGCTGCTGAATCATTCACTTGAATTGCATAAATTCCTGACTATCTAAGACAAGAATATTCAGGATCTCAGAAATAATAAATGAAGACCAAAAATCATGAGCATGCACTTTGTACTTTTGCACCAAAAAGCATATATAATCTTTTTGCACTTGGAAATGCTGAGAAACACCCACTCTTCACAGTTTTAACTCTTCACATTTTTTCCAGTACATAAAAAGAAATGGCGTCCAACACATCTCAATAATTAGTCCAAACTGCTGCCTGCAAAGAAAATTGTACATGAAGGATAACTGATATATTTGAAAAGATAAGCCATGGAAAGGCAGTAATGACATGTGACCAGACTTGATTAGTTCCCAAATCCCAAATTGTAAAATGGATGAAGGTGCCAAGAGTTATGACTATGACATTGTGATAAAGTATGACAAACCAAATACTTTACATTCATTCCTTCCTGTTATTCAAACCCTAGCTCGAACATCAAACCACATATCATTTATAACAATAAGAGTATCGAAATTACAAGATAAATCCATATGTTTTTGGTCTGCATCCCGCTAGTTTTCCATGTGTACCATCCTCAAAATGAATGGAAGTGCCCAGTGATTTTCCCCAGCATGAGCATTTCATCAGAAGAACAAAAAATCCATGTGTTTTTGGTGTCATGATTTTTTTTACATCAGAAGCAAAATCACTTTTGCAATAAATTAACATTAGGTCCTAGATTGATTTCAAACTTATTGCTACATGTCTGCATGGCTCCTATTACCCCACATGTTGTTGGAAATATGTTGTCATTGATGGCAAAGTCAAAGCATTGCCAATGTTGGCATTGATGGCAAAGGCAACACAGATGATGGGAGATTGTGAGAATATGTTGTCAAGGAGGTGCTCATTGATGTCAAGAATTGATATGTTGTTGTTGACAAAGGTGTTGTTGGCAATAAGAAGGATGTTGGTTCAAGGTGTTGGAAAATAAAGGTATTTGTAGATTAGATTTGACTTTTTCTTTCTTGATAATTACTTGTGACGTTAATTGTCCTTTTATTACACTTAATTCTTGTTCATCAAGCGATTACCAAAACATGAAGATCACAAAGACACATAGAACACAAGATATAGGCTCCAAGCCAGGGCAAACCCCCCCAAAGGGGAAAACCCAGAAAGATTCTCCTCTTCTTATAGAATCAGATCAAATGAGAAATCCAATACCCAAAGACCAAAGCCAATACCAATGTAACAAACAAGGTTCGTATATGCTCTGATACCAATGTAACTAACAAAGTTCAGTTACACTCTAATACAAATGTAACGAACAAGGTTCGTATACGCTCCGATACCAATGTAACTAACAAAGTTCAGTTACACTCTGATACCAATGAAACAAACAAAAGTTGTATACGCAACAAAAATCTTTAAAATACTTTAAACACATAAATGTCCATTGTAAGACATGTAACTGTATATTGATTATTGTATATAAAAGAAATGATGTAAGATGATTACAATGAGGATGAGGGTCTGCTTATATACCCTAATCAGGTACCTCTTCACAACGGTCATGTCCTTAGAAACATGACTCTTCATTACTAACTATAAGTTAATTAAACATTAATCATTATTATTGTTATTTAAATTATTTGTGTTATTTTTATATATATTTTATTCATAACATACCTCCTCCAAGCACCAAGTCAGCTCTCCAACGAAATCTCTCCCAAACAAGTCAAAGTCTTCCAAAGTTAACGAGGGTCAAACTTTGTCAAAGCAGCTTCTGTCAAAATCTCGGTCCTGCAATTTTAGGTCTGAAATTTGGACCTGCAAATTCAGCCCATGCAACTCAAACAGAAACCCTAGACAACTTCACATGTGTGGATAGAAAAGATGTTTTTCCGAGACTTCTTTGCTTTGACTTTTTCTTTCTTATTCTTGACTTTCTCAGTCTTCTTACTTCTTGTCTTGTTGCAAATCGAACTTGTTTGTTTCAGCGTTCCAATAGGTCGAATTTTCTGTTATTTATACACCTTTCAAGAGGTCGAATAGGTCTCTTCTAGGCTGACTTCTCCTTGGCAGGGCTGACTTGGTCTTGGAGGACAAATTTGTCATTCTAGATTCAAAAATAATATCTTTTACATGTTACAACTTTCCCAATAGGGTCTTACACAAATGATAAAGACTCTCTTGACTCAAGAAAAAATATTCTTTTGACTTGACAAACCCTAGGAGCATGAAATGCATGCTTGACCTAGTTGACCAATAAAATGGAGCATGAAACCCATGCTTAAAAATAATATTTTTCTTTCTTCTTTTTCTTGTAACATAAGATATGCATAATGACATGAGTACGATGACAATAATGAAGACCAAAACTAGTTACATTTTCCAACACGAGGTGATGTCATAGGTGTCAAAGGTGTTGTATCCATATCACAGGTAATGCAATGGCAAAGAAAAGAAGACAGCAAGAAGAAGGAAGATCAGCACGTGTGTGGAAAAGCTTAGATATTTCCAAGTAGATTGGTAGACTACAGTGGAGGAGTTGATTGGTGAAGGTGTAGGATTTTTAAAGCCATTTCTAGCTCATAAGATCACTTCAAATGCAGTTGAAACCCACTTAGATGGAAAGAGCTCTAAAAGATCTTTCCAATGGTATATGGAGGTTCCAAAATGGCCTTCCGGATTGAAAGTTAGAGTCAATCAAAGTTGAAGACACCAAAGTCAAATGAGCAGAGCTATTATTGGTTAGAGGACTTTTGGAGCATGTTAAGTTTGGCGCATTTCCAAACGCAGCATAATCTTTTAGTGAAGCAGCTAAAGGAGGATTGGGCAGACGCGGAGTAGACAGCGTATAAGCGAAAATCATTTAAATGGGCTCACGGCGGAGCCCTTACATAAAACATAATCCTGTGGGAGGCTTTCCTGGAAGAGCCAAAAAGTGCACACTATGGAACGCGTCGAATGACGATGCTCCAGGCAGAGTCAACAGCAGTGACAGGCTTTATTATTGGCGAAGATTTTAAGAGCAGGTAGTCCACAGTGCCAACTCATCCCAGCGAGAGAACACCGAAAGGATGAAAAGAGTGCATAAAAGAGGCAAGAGGGATGACGCAATCTTGGCGAGTGTAGCACGAAAGGTTTGTTATCCACCACTTTGTGGGTGATATTCCTAGGAGAAAAAATTCTCCATGATGGTCCTTAGCCGACAACCACCAACTAGCTCATTGTGCCATTTCTCCGCCACCTGAGCCAGCGATGTGGTCCCTCACCCATATTTCATGATTGTATGTTTGAAGGTGGATCTCCCAAACCTAAAGCTATGCCTTGTCATTTAGAAATTGAGTATTTTAGTCTACTTATCATGGAAACTCTTGGGCATGGATTAGTGGGGAGATTCGGCGGAAGAGTGGACTATGTCTGTGCTCTTATCCCCCAGGTCTCTTTTGGATGTTAACCTTGGGCCCTAGTCCCATGGGATCCCTTTTATTGACCTTTGGCTTTAGGGATGGTACTACATGGGAAACCTTGATTTTGTTTGTGTGGTCCCACTCCCCAATCCACATATATCACTCCCCTTTCGCTCATTATAATCCCATTCATCACTCCTCCCGCTTCGGTCCACATTCCTCCACTGGGTCCACAAAGGGTCAGCTTCCCCATCCCCTTTGCCCACACCTTGAGTCGAGTCTGGAACGATGCTAGGAGGTTGATGCAGCGAAAAAGAAAAGAAAAAGCATCATTGGCCACATTCAACAGGAAATTGTACCACAAACTACAAAATATGGTTGGGACAAAAGCATTTAGCACGTGGACGAAATCCAATACATGAGCTCTACCCCCTTCCATGGCCATCCCTCTATCATTAGGAACCCATGATTGTCCCAACCACTAGTGGGCGATGAACTGCACCACCTTAAAGGGGGTATCCACTAGTATACTTTACACATCATGCTCTCAATCCTTTGAGCCTCAAGCAATTAACCCAAGAAAAACTATAAAAGGCAAATGGCATATGAAGAAGGGTGGAAAAATCAAGGCTGGGGTAACTCATGTACCATGATTTCTCCCTCTTACACATTATTTACCCAAGTGTGGGCTTCCCTTCTATTAGTTGCCCTTATACTATAGCATGTGACCCAGGATTTCCCCTTCATTCCCTACTTTGTTCCATCACTTTATCACATGCCACCACCATTTGAAGGGTGTACAATGGGCATACCCCCCTTTAGAAGCAAAAACCACCTAATAGGGTGCTTGGTTAACCCCCCTTGGAGCTTGGAGACATTAGCACATACCAAAGCCCACTATGGAAGAGCGTGCCATTATGAAGTGCCCACCTGTTTTCCATGGTTTTGTAAACTCCTTTACTTGATTTCTCTAATGACTTGACATATTAAAAGGAAAGGGGACACATTAGATCTTATGCAAGATTGCAGATGGTCTCCATCTTGGGTTTGGTCTCCCTATACGAGGTCCTAACCCTCCAGAGGGCTACATTGGCATATGTAGGGTGTGTGTAGAGAGCCATGGGCCTCCACGGCAGCAGAAACCATTACATGGATCCTCAGAGTCATTCATAGATTGCTCATGGTTCACCTATTGGACAAGAAAGATGCACCTAGTTCACCATGCCCAGCCAGCTCCACAGTTACACCATACACTTGGCAGACGATCTATGACCTATATGATGATGTGGCATCACTTACCAACATCTTAGCCCTTGCAGATGATCTACAAGTATCTTCGATCTGTTTAGAGACCCATGAGGACACTTGTGTGCCCCCACATCCATTTGGGAGCACCACAGGTTTATTACTCGGAGAAGAAGGGGTCAACCCCTTGTCCACTACTTTTCGGAGTCCTATTTCACATTATGGCACCTATGGACTTCATTCGGCCTCCTTTAAGGCCCAACGACACATGTTATTGATCATTCCACCCTCTCGAGAAGCTTACTCCTTTGTTATTGAGCTACTTTGGTGGGCTTGTCACCAAATGGTTGTTATTATGCACATTATTTTATTTTAGGGCTACATTAGGCCAAAATTAGCTAAATCAAATTCATTAGACATTGTATAAATACATGATGAGTTGATTCATTCTCTCATCATCACTTGGATTGGATGATATCTTCTTGTGAGATTTTCGCTATCTTTTGAGGATGATATTTTTGGGATGAATGCATGAATTTCGATGTTTGGTTAATCTTCTTTGTCTTGGAGCTTCTATGATTGGCATATCTTGGTGATTGGATATATTCTTCTTACATGTAAGTACCATTTCAATGATATTCTTGTTATTTGTTTTTTTGCATTCATGATGATGGGATTTTTGCTATTCTAGGGTTAATTTGTTGCTTTTCTTGGAACGAAATTGTTTCATTCATGATGATGGGATTTTCGCTATTCTAGGGTTAATTCGTTGCTTTTCTTGGAACTAAATTGCGGAAATTGAATCTCTAAATAGCATTGTATCATGTATGGGCCATGTTAGAATGAATGAATGTTCCTAGAGACAATCTTGTTGAATTTGTCTTGATAAGTCACCAAATATTCCTAAACGAAGTGTAAATGACCTTGAAGTTGCTTCCATTAAGCCCTAATGCCTAGAAAAGTTGCTTTTTAGGCCTCCTTGACAAGTGGAAATCAATCCAAACCCTAAATTTTCCATGACTACATCTCTCCCAAAGGACAAAGCATTGTTCCAACTTCCTCCTCTGGTGATCACTTTAAAGTTCATTTTCCTTTCACCTCCATCCTTTTCTAGGTCTAGTCCCATTAGGTCTCCTAGGGCATCAATTTACCTGCAAACCATCCACTCAAAAATTTCGATTTCTTTGCATCTACTGCACTGGTTAGTCTCCTAGGTGTCCTCCAAATTTGAAGCTATTCTAACAGTTGGATCCCGAGATATCCCAAGCGCTAGCTTTGAGACCAAATTGTTCCCTTGGTTTCCTTAGGCTAGTAAGCTCATTAGGATCATTGTACTTCATTTCATTGAAAATTCTTTCTTTGATCCCCTTCTCCTTTGATTAGGTCAAGTACATCATTGGTTGCTCAATCCTATCCACTTGACCTTACCTGGCGTCCACTTGGTCCCGTGTGGTCCCATTCATTATCAAGGCTAGTTCTTCAAAGGCCACTTGGGAAGTCAAATTTCACAAGGATTTTGAGGATTAGGAAGCTCCTTTGCAAGCCATACCCCTTAAATCTAAACCTCAAATCCTCATTACCCTTCCTTAGGGAACCCTACACCTTTCTTATGAAGCAAACTAACCCCAAATTTGAGTTTCTCTTAGGAAAGAGTCATTGGAACCACTTCATACTTATTACATTGACTTATCATTCATAAGTGTTTCCTTATATACCGGGTCTCCTCCCACCGGTGAAAGTCCGTAAAGAGTAGGGAGCTTTAGCTGAGGTGACAATGGGCTATAGCTCCATTCTTGCCCTTGACCTAGTAGTTTCCCCTTTAGGATCCCCTCCTAGGACCCTTGCTAGTTTGAGTGGTAACATTTTGGTGTCATTGTCAAGGACACGACACGCGTGTTTTGTTCCCCATACAACATATTGACATATCATTATTGGCGACTCCATTGGAAGAATGAAGCCCTAGTCCTTCATTGAACCTCAAAGTCAATGCTTGTACAGTGAAGCAAGCTTTTGTTAAGGCAATTTTGGTTCACCCTAGAGACTGCCATGATATCAATATATAAAGATCAATGGCTTCTAAAAAGCTTCATGAGTGGTTTCCTGCTTTCGATATCACATGGGTTCCAGGATACCGAAATGGCCTGGATTGGAAGTTTATGCAAAATATGCCACAATTCAAGGGCGATCCATCCACAGCAATTGACCACATAAGAAAACTTATTAAGCATGCTTCCTGTTGGTCAAGGTTGTCATTGATGTCAATATGGCATTGTTGGAGATGGAAAATATTCTTGTGATGCATGAATTTCGTAACTTCATGATAACCCTAAGCTATCGATATTGTTCATACCTACAAACCTTGATTATTGAAGAAACCCTAGAAACCCTAATGGCTAATGAAAACCCTAAAATACTACAATCCTAAAAACCAAACCATAAAATCCCTTAAGCCTAACTCTAGAAACCCTAATTGATGACAAAAACCCTAATGATGACCTAATAAAGAAGAAATTCACATATTCAATGGACATGAACTTCATATATTCGATGGACATATATATAAAAAAAAGGCAAATCTCATATTTAAATTACCTCCACACACTATACGACTCCACTAGTTCGTAAAGGGAAACACAAAGTAAAAAAAAGACGCAAGTCTAAATTCCAAGATGCAGGACGTTGGTCGCATTACCAATCGACTTCACTAGTCTTAACTCGACTCCTCTCTAAAACTTCACTAGTCGTAAGTCGGCTTATTTTGAAGGTGTTTTTCATTTCTCTTCAAATCACATATATATTAGGAAATAAACTCGTGGAAGAAAAATATATCGAAGAAGAATACATAAAATCACAGAAGTTGAAATAAAGACAAATCGACTCATCGCATAAAAACTCGTTGGACGTTGGATACTAAATAGAATGCATACACAAAGAATTATTGAATCTATGGTCTGAGGAAGATCTTGATATATCGAATTCATTTGGGCTGGACGCAGAAGAGCAGACCTGTAATTACTGTGGAAGGCTCGGTAAGTAATATAATTGTGGAAATTCAATCGTTGTGATACAACTGTGGAGGCCGAAAATATTGGGTTATATCTATTTAGATTATTAATTGAAGAGTTGAAGAAGTCACCACCGTTGAAGGATCAGTTAAGGGATATTGACTATGGTGTTGTGAGATCGGACTATTGATTGTGGAACTCAGATAGTTGAAGGGTTTGATTTGACTCTTTCGGGCTGAAAGATTCCTTATGCTCGGACACCAGTAGCCTCAGACCTAAGATAAGATTTCTTCATACTCAGAAACAGTAATAGCCTCGGACCTCAAGCTTGGACTAGAACACTATAACCAATCAATAGTTCGAGAACCTGTGGTGTTGTGAGCATGTGGAAAGGTGGGTGGATGTTTTGTTTAGCTCGAACTTGGTGCAGTTTGCAGTTCTGTGAAAACATGCAAGGCATCAAAACTTGTGATTTGGCTGGTAGCACCTTCAAATAAGACACAGATTTGACTCTCCTATGGATAGCCTCCTTGGAGCATTATTAAATACATATTGGAGCAGTATTTGAAGGACATTTGAACATCTTAGCACAAGAAACATCCAAGCAACCATCCTTGAAGAAAATTCTTGGAGCCTTGTTAGCTTATTTGGATTCAAACCTCGAAGTTGTTACTGAAGAATAATTAAAGAAGCCTTTGAAGATTGATTGAAGACATCTTGAGGCATCAACAAGCATTGTTGGAGATCCCTTGGAGCTACTCTTGAAGAGCTTGTTGAATTCAATTTGAAGATAGTCTTGTTAGAGACAACATTGAAGATTATTTTGGAGCAGCCTTGAAGGAGCTAATGATCATTGTTCAAGTGTATGGAGATTTGAGCGTCAAAGTGTCTTGGAAGCCATTATTGGGACAGCTTTTTGTGCAGACTTAAAACCGTGTTAGAGCAGACTTGTTGAGCATATTTGAAGGACATTATGTGCAGACCTATTGTAGCCATCATGAGTTAACCTTCAATATTGTGTTTGGGTAACATGAAGATCAATGGTGACACCTTCTGAGAAGATAAGGTTGTCATTGATGAAGTGATTTTGAAAAGGCATTGTTTAGAGTGAAGATATTGTGAGGCCAGATTGGAGAAGAGATTGAGAACCTTGAAGAACTACTACACTTATCTTGACGAATTGAAGCTGAGGGTTGGAGCCCTAGAGGTCAGAGCCTCGTGAAGTCCAAGTCAGTGCTTGGCAAAGTACAGGTTGGTGCCTGGAAGGATTGAAGATTGGTGTCTTCATCTAGGGTTGGAGCCCTACACATTATTGTATTGGATTTATTGTAAAAAGGAGGATTTAAGTCCTCTTTATATCTGACTAATAAAAGTATTTATTCTTATTGTTCATTTTGTGTTCTAATTATAAGTGATCTAACTGGTAAAAATAACAATTGAAAAGAAATACTGATTCACCTCCCTTCTCAGTATTTCCAACACTTCTGAAGTTAATGTGGTTCATCTAGACGGCCCCATGGAGTTATTTATTGCTTCTATTGAATACAAGCACCGAGGTTGACTCGAATCATGTGAGCTTGAAAGCATTTCATCTTTTATCAACTTGCTCGACAAATTCATAGAGTATAAGGGACCCAAATTCCAATCTAATGAAGTTGCTTATGAAAGCCTAGAGGAAGCCCTCTTAAGGGAAGGTCTCATTAGTCAAGATGAAGAAGTTGGAGATAACCTTGAGGATCTTAGTGATGAGCAGAAAGATGAGTCCTCATTAGGTCCACATAATGAACAAGATGTCTTTGAAAACACATGTGTTGGGAAGCATGAGTTTATCGAAAGTGAAATTGAGACCAACCTAGCCTTTCTCAAGGATATCACTCCTGATGACTCTTCTTTTGAGAACGTTGAGAAATCTGATCCCATTAGCCCCTTGGAAGATGATATTGGAGATTACTTCCACATTGAAAAGGAGAAGTGGGAAGTCACTGATCCTCAATTTGATTGTGCTCCCATTTATGATACTGACAATGAAGATGAGACTGAGATTGGTTTTCCCTCTCTTGGGCATTGTTTATGATGACGTATCCATCAATACCCTTGGGAAGGAGAGTTATTATTTTCCCTTGCATGAGGAGGGGCAGTTGGAAGTAATTGATTCTCCTTTTAGGAGAGACCCAATCTTCGATACTAAGGAAACCGATAAGGCTCCCACCTATCCTCCTCATGATTCCATATTCAAACACTTGAGCATTTATATTATGATTTTGAAGAACCCGTTGAATATAATGCTTTGCCCTCCCATTTTCCTTTTCCTCTTGCTCAACATCTTAAGTCTTCCTCAAGTGATTTCCTCACTCCTTGTTATGTGATCTCAAGTGACCGTGAGCCTTTTCCCCCTTTTGAGTATAGTGTCAAGAAGAGCCCCTCATTGACCATACTTTATCTCCTTGAGGCTTGGACACACCCTCAATATTTTGATCACTCTGTGACCTCCCCTCTCCAATGTGACCATCACCTTGAGCGACCTATTTGTTGGACTCCTTCCTTCCCCTCTCATCACAACCTCGTGGCATCTACAATGCACAATATTATGAACAATGATTGTGATAAGATGTTCTTAGGTATAATCATTCATTCCACCATTGTGTGCTTAGAGGGAAGGCCCCAAACTTCTGGATTGACTCGTATTCCTTCTCTTAGGGATTCCTCTTACCTCACATGGAAACCATATTTTCCCACCTCCCACCTACATCATCTTCTATGTGTTTGGGTTTGCATTCGCTTTGGGATTTGTTGCATGACTAACCATATAGGCAGACATATTTATATTGATTTGATGATATGTTGTATGCATGTTAGGATAGGATGAATTGCATGCTCATTTTCTCATTTGAACTCACATCATGTGATATTTCTCATGATAGATTAGATTAAAATTTGCATATTTTATTTTTCTGTTGATTTTACGGCCTAACACCAAGAATGGGTGCTCATAAGACACCATAGAAACATGTTGCCTCGTGGGTTTAGTCTTGATATGTGTAAGTAATAAGTCTACAGTAACAAAGAGATTGTCGGTGTTCTCATGAGCTCTCGTTCGAGCAGCTTGCCCTCTTTTTCGAGAGATCGTGTCCCAGTTGGAGCCAAATGTTGCCCACCACTTTGTGGGTGATATCCCTAGGAGAAAAAAAATGTCCATGATGGTCTTTAGTCGGCAGCCAGTAGCCACCAACTAGCTCATTGTGCCATTTCTCTGCCACCTGAGCCAGCCATGTGGTCCCTCACCCATCTACCATGATTGTATGTTTGAAGGTGGGCCTCCCAAACCTAAAGGTATGCCTTCTCATTTAGTAATTGAATATTTTAGTTTACTTATCATTGAAACTCTTAGGCATGGATTAGTGGGGGGATTCAGTGGAAAGAGTGGACTAGGTCTGTGCTCTTGTCCCCTAGGTCTCTTTTGGATGTTAACATTGGACCCTAATCCCGCGGCATCTCTTTTACTGGCCTTTGGGCTTTAGGGATGGTACTAAATGGGAAACCCTGATTTTGGTTGGGTGGTCCCTCTCCCCGATCCACATATATCACTCCCCTTCCGCACATTATAATCCCATTCATCACTCCTCCCACCTGGGTCCACATTCCTCCACCGAGTCCACAAAGGGTCAGCCTCCCCCTCCCCTTTGCCCACACCTTGGGCCAGTCCTAGAACAATGCCAGGAGGTTGATGCAGCTAAAAAGAAAAGAAAAAGCATAATTGGCCACATTCAAAAGGAAATTGTACCACAAAATGCAAAAGATGGTCGAGACAAAAGGATTTAGCATGTAGGAAAAAGCCAATACGTGAGTTCTACCCCCTTCCATGGCCATCACCCTGGTTCTTATAGGCCCTAGATGAGCCTCCTCTATCATTCAGGAACCCATGATTGTCCCAACCCCTGGTGGGCGATGTGTTGAGAAATCCATGGAGGTGGCAGTTAAACAATTTATGTTATTATGACATTATCTTGTGATGTTTTCATTATGATTATGTGTTCTTTCGATTTATCTTTTCTTATCTTCAAGACTAATGCCAAGCAACAGATAGAAGAGGACACAAGATGTAGGCACGCTTCCAGGGAAAAACCCCACTCTTTGGGGAAAACCCTGCCAAAATTCTTCCTTCAGTAGATTCAAGATGAGACGACCAAGACCCTTATACCCTAGACTATAGACTCCCTCCATTAAGTCGTCCAAGATCCATGTCATTGTTTTCACTGAGACATCATCAATAAGTTTGCGCCTAGACATCATCTATGTCATGGCACTGATATCTCCTCACTGTAATATCCCCGAGACCTCATTGCTGTCATGACACCGAGATCTCATTACTGCAGTTGCACCGTGACCTTGTCTTTGTGGTAGCATCAAGACAACGAACTGTAATGGCACCGATATTGTGAAACTTTCTTATTGTGATTGCACCAAACCCTTCTCACTGTAATAGCACTGAATCTGTGATAGCAACGAATTGTGGCTCCTTTAGTAGCACCAAGATCATCTCCTATCTGAGCTTCTTTCTGTGGTGGCACTAAAACAGAGATAGCACTGAGATTGTGGTATTACTAAACTTTAATGACACCGAAACAGAGAGACCTCCTTACTGTGATGATAGCGAACCTTTATCATTGTCATTGCACCGAAAATATCTCCACTGTAATGTCCGAATTTATTTCAGAGAGATCCAAACTTCTGTTTCTGTGTTTTGTGCGAAATCCTCATGCTTGTATTTATAGTGGTTTGTCCATCATTAATGAGCCGACATGACCATATGAATGGATGTGTCTCTGTATAAGGCCGACATGAATATATTGAGGGAAACCGACTTGAAGACTCTGATGAAGAGGCTGAGTTGATGACTTTGCTGAAGAGGATGACTTGATGGAGGAGTCTTTGACCAAACAATAAATGCCTTTGACAACAACCTAAAGCCTACAATGGAGGCTTGACCTATAATTGACCCAAGCATGAAACTCATGCTTTAACAAGTCATTTCAATAACAATAAAAATTCTTTTTGCATTATTTTTGACAAATATATTACATTTGGCTCAAGTACAATTTATGAAGACCGAACCTAGTTACATTCTTCAACACTCCCTCTTAACTAGGGAGGTATTCATATTTACATATAATCAAAAAGGTACATGGAAGATCTCACATCATCTATGAAGAAGTTTAGGCACCACAATGCCATGGACTAGATTTCTGACCAGGTCAATCTATCCATTGGTCTCTCAACAGTTTAGGCACCGCAATGCCACAGACTAGATTCCTACCTAGGGCAATCTATCTGAGTCGAACTAAGATGGACTAAAGCTTTCAGCCTCTCTAGGTACTATTAGGCTTACTTACGAACCATCAACCTAGGGATCTAGGTGCACATCCACCCAACGCCACCCTCCCTACTAGACATCAAAACAAAGCGTCAGCCCGATGTCCCCCAGACAATGCTTCACTCACAAAGCCTTAACAACAGATCTCTCCTGATCAAACTGATCGACAACCAACATATTTATCAAACCTTCGAGAGATTCACCTGTACAAACACAACCCCAATCAGTACTTTCAAATATACATCATCAAAAACAAACCTTTGAGATCTCGATGTTGCTCTTCAACTTATCTCAGTAGGACTACCAATCAAATCTTTTGACAGATGATTCCTTTTTCCTACTCCTCATGCAGCAACATATCCTTCATTCTCCAATCAAAACTATGTTATGCCCTCCCTCTTAACCAGGGATATTTCTTCTATCCAGGCTCCCTCTTAATCTAGGGTGATCAACTTCTTCCTTCCATATTGGAGAATCTTTCATGGCTTCCATCCTTCTTATCATGCTTATCATATCAACTTCTCTTACGGACATCTTCATCATCTTGAATATGATGTACCTACACAACTTAGATAGCAAGTACAACCAAATCTATAGAAGCATGAAGTTAGTCATAAAAAAATCTTATAGTAGCGGAAGCATTAGACTTAACAAACAGAATCAACAAGAGACTATACTTCAACTTTTTTCCAAAATCACATCAACATCTCAATCAGTTTTCTCGACAAGATGACAAGTTCTTCCATATAGCGAACCCTAGAAATAAGTCAAACAAGAAAAGTATCTAATAACTTTCAAAATTCATATGTTAGACTTCCCACTAGGATTTCATGTAAACCCTAGATTTCATACATGAGTTGCAACAACCAAAAAAAATCATAGCTTGATCAACATGAATAGCTTCTACTAGGGTTTGATGTAAACCCTAGATTCTTCCATCTACAACATCATTGTAGAACTTTAAAACTTTGACTAGGGCTTGTTTCCAAACCGTAGGACTTATGACCATTAGTAATTAGGTCAACACATATATCTAGGAATCCATCATCAAACAAAAACATAACATATGTCGGGCAATATATTAGACATATACCGATCTAGACCAAGCTAGGTTTTCCACCAAATGAACACATATCTAGGGTTTCATTCCTAAGACTTTAAATACATAACAAGGGATTTGCTTATAGACCCAACCAAACCCTAAGGATCTAGGGTTTCAGTTCATACCATAGCAAACCCTTCTTTACCAAAACTTCAAAGGTTTGGGATTTACGATAACACCATTTCAACCCTAACAAGTTAGGATTTTCATGATCTTACCAAAACCCCAAACATGACATCATCAACATAATAGCAATTTCTTCATCAATAACCCTAAGTAGGTTTAGGGTTTCAAACATTATTAGCATAGCCTTGGGTTAGGGTCTTCCAGAGCACATATCTAGGGTTCTATAAGAACAATCAAGGACGTAAGAAGGGTAGATTTATCAAATGATGAATCACCCAAAATGAGAATCTTTATGATTCAAGATTGCTAGACATAACGAAGTTAGTAATATAACGCAAACTTCAAGATAAGATGAAGAGAACTTTATAAGTTAGTAATGGGATTATGGTATTTTGTAGATGTATAAGATAAGATGAAGATGAACTTTATAAGACATACCTAGAGATGTTTCTTGACAAACCTTGTATGAATTCCTTGAAGTGTAAGCCATGATCTTCTATACCTGTAATGCATACTTTCAAACAAAAACATGTGATACCAAGAACATGATTTAATTCCTCAAGTTAGATCTTCTCTATAATCATGGATGATGGAAACCCATGAAGATCAAGTTATTATTTCAGGAAATTTACTTGACATCCTAGATTGCTTTGTAAATCCTAGAGGACAAGGGTTAAGGTTCTAACATGTATGTTATCTACGGATCACAATTTTATCCTAGACTAGCTATGAACCATTTGAAATTAGATATATTTTGAAAATCTTAAAAGTTTATGATTGATACTTACCTCATATCTCTGATTTTTTATAGCTCATTAGACTTGTAGTAACAATACTTACTTGGTTCCTTGTACTCAAATCCTCAAAGAGTCCTTTCTTCAAGCTGGTTCCTTGGACTATCAATTTCATTTTCCATAGGACAGACTTTGGATTTTTTATGTGATGACACAGTTCATTAAAGTGCCTTATACTTTGGTTTGTATGGGTGATAGACACATACTAAAAGTGTCCATAACCTTGTAGTATTGTCCCAATCTTCGTTATTGTAGAAGGAGTAACACAGTTCTTTAATAATGGTATATATTATTTTGTAGTATGGTGTTGTGGATATAGCCCAAACAATGATTATCCATACACACAAACCTTCGGTCCTGTGATGACTGAGTTTTATTCACTGTAATAAAATGAAATTCCTCACTATTTGATCTTACATATATCATAGCAATGCTTCAACCCTTATATCATTAACCATACATCACTAAGTCTGAAATCTCTATTATAACATGACTGTGATTTATACCGAAAAACTCCTTCTCTGAGTTTAATCTGAACTTTGTCTTACTTCACATACACTGAATTGTTTGCTATACTTGTTTTATCAATGCCTTATTCCATGAACTAAGATGATCCGAACTCCTACACAGTGATTGACTTTTCTTGTTTACTGAACTTGCCCTGAGCTTAATTAACCATTTTCTGAAAAGACCGAACTGTCTCACTATACCTTTTAAGATGCCTTTGAATCCTTCTAACTTACTTATCAATATAAATGTAAACAGAAACTTTCACTGAGAATACTCGAAAGATGTATAAGTGATCTCCAAACTTCCTTTGATGATGACCTTAGCTCTGATACCATGTTGAGAAATCCAAGGAGGTGGCAATTAAACAATTACTATTATTATGACATTATCTTGTGATGTTTTCGTTATTATTATGTGTTCTTTCGATCTATCTTTTCTAATATCAAGACTAATGCCAAGCAACAAATAGAAGAGGACACAAGGTGTAGGCACGCTGCCAAAGCAAAACCCTACTCTTTGGGGAAAACCCGGTCAAAATTATTCCTTCAGTAGATTCAAGATGAGACAACCAAGACCCTTATACCTTGGACTATAGACTCCCTCCATCATGTCATCCAAGATCCATGTCACTGTGTTTTCACCAAGACATCATCATTGTGTTTGCACCGAGACCTCATCACTATCATGGCACCGAGATCTCCTCACTATAATATCCCTGAGACCTCATCATTGTCATGACACCGAGATCTCATTACTATAGTTGCAACGTGACCTTCTCTTTGTGGTAGCATCAAGACACCGAACTGTAATGGCACCGATACTGTGAAACTTTCTTATTGTGATTGCACCAGACCCTTCTCACTGTAATAGCACCGAATCTATGATAGCAATGAACTGTGGTTCCTTTAGTAGCACCAAGATCATCTCCTATCTGAGCTTCTTTCTATGGTGGCATTGAAACATAGATAGCACCGAGATTGTGGTATTGCTGAACTTTAATGACACTGAAACAGAGAGACCTCCTTACTGTGATGATACCGAACCTTTATCAATGTAATTACACCGAAAATATCTCCACTGTAATGTCCGAATTTATTTCAGAGAGATCCAAACTTTTGCTTTTGTGTTTTGTGCAAAATCCTCATGCTTGTATTTATAGTGGTTTGTCCATCATTAATGAGCCGACATGACCATATGAATAGATGTGTCTCTATATAAGGTCGACATGAGTATATTAAGGGAAGTCAACTTGAAGACTTTGATGAAGAGGCCGAGTTGATAACTTTGGTGAAGAGGATGACTTGATGGAGGAGTCTTTGACCAAACAATAAATGACTTTGACAACAACCTAAAGCCTACAATGGAGGCTTAGCCTATAATTGACCCAAGCATGAAACCCATGCTTTAACAAATCAATTCAATAACAATAAAAATTATTTTTGCATTATTTTTGACAAATATATTACATTTGACTCAAGTACAATTTATGAAGACCGAACCTAGTTACATTCTTCAACATGATGAACTGCCCCACCTTAAAGTGGGTATCCACTGGTATACTTTACACATCATGCTCTCATTCCCTTGAGCCCCAAGCATTTAACCAAAGAAAAACCATAAAAGGCCAAAGGCATATGAAGAAGGGTGGAAAAGTCAAAGTCGGGGTATCTCATGTACTATTAATGCACCCTCCTACACATCAATTACCCATGTGTGGGCTTCCCTTCTATTAACTGCCCTTGTACCATGGCATGTGACCTAGGATTTCCCCTTCATCCCCTACTCTGTTCTATCACTTTATCACATGGCACCACCATTTGAAGGATGTACCATGGACATGCCTGCCCTTAGAAGCAGAAACCACCTAATAGGGTGCTTGGTTAACCCCCTTTGGAGCTTGGAAACATTAGCACATGCCAAAGCCCACTATGGAAGGGCATGCCATTATGAAGTGCCCACCTGTTTTCCATGGTTTTGTAAACTCTTTTACTTGATTTCTCTAATGACTTGGTATATTGGAAGGCAAGGGGATGCATTGGATCTTATGCAAGAATGCAGATGGTCTCCATCTTGGGTTGGTCTCCCTATACGAGGTCCTAAGGCTCCAGAGGGCTATATTGGCATATGTAGGGTGTGTGTAGAGAGCCATGGACCTCCAGCAGCAGACAACATTCCATGGATCCCTAGATTCAGTCAAAGATTGTCCGTGGTTCACTTATTGGACAAGGAAGATGCACCTGGCTCACCATGCCAAGCCAGCTCCATAGTTACATCATACACTTGGCAGACTATCCAAGACATATATGATGATGTGGCATCACTTATACCATCATCCTAGCCCTTGCAGATGATCTACAAGCATCTTTGATCTGTTTTCAGACCCATGAGGACACTTTTGTGCCCCCCACATCCATTTGGGAGCACCACAGGTTTATTACTTGGAGATCAAGGGGCCAACCCTTTGTCCACTACTTTTGGGAGTCCTATTTTACATTATGGCACCTATGGACTTCATTAGGCCTCCTCCAAGGCCCAATGACACATGGTATTGATCATTTGACCCTATTGAGAGGCTTACGCCTTTGTTATTGAGCTAGTTTGGTGGGCTTGTCACCAAAAGGTTGTTATTATGCACATTATTTTATTTCAGGGGCTACATTAGGCAAAAATTAGCTAATTCGAATTCATTAGACATTGTATAAATACATGATGAGTTGATCCATTCTCTCATCATCACTTGGATTGGATCATATCTTCTTGTGAGATTTTTGCTATCTTTTGAGGATGATATTTTTGGGATGAATGGATGAAGTTCAATGTTTGGTTAATATTCTTTGTCTTGGAGCTTCTATGATTGGCATATCTTGGTGATGGGATATATTCTTTTACATGTAAGTACTATTTCAATGCTATTCTTGTTATTTATTTTGTTGCATTCATGATGCTGGGATTTTCGCTATTCTAGGATTAATTTGTTGCTTTTCTTGGAACGAAATTGTGGAAATTGAATCTCTAAATAGCGTTGTATCATGTATGGGCCATGTTAGAATGAATGAATGTTCCTAGAGACAATCTTGTTGAATTTGTCTTGATAAGTCACCAAATATTCCTAAACAAAGTGTAAATGACCTTGAAGTTGCTTCCCTTAAGCCCTAATGCCTAGCAAAATTGCTTTTTAGGCCTCCTTGACAAGTGGAAATCAATCCAAACCCTAAATTTTCCATGACTCCATCTCTCCCAAAGGAAAAAGCACTGGTTCATGGTTACTTGGGAGCGGGAGCGGGAGCGACATTTTTATAAGCTATATATTTTTTTTATATTTTGAAGCATATATGTCAACAAAAGCATGTAGAATGATGAATTAGATATAAAAAACATAGATTGAACCATATAACATCAATCATCTAGAAGTTATAATCTTCATCAACCACGTCCACAAGTTAGTAACATACAACATATTGAGTCTCATGATTCATCAATCTTAAAGTTGCAAGCTTTCAAAATCCAATATATAACATTTATCATCATTGATCACCAAAGTTGTACAGGTAAACTAAGTGTAACCATTACAACAAAGAGTATCTAACATGAAATGAAGTGTTATAAAATGAAATTAAATGAAACAATTTTCAACTTTCACGAAGCATCATATTCATAATTCATTACCGAAGTGTTATAATGGCCAACTTCAAACTTTAAACTTAAATTTTCATATATTGTTTACAATAAATATCATAATAAATATGAAAGAGTCAACAGTTATAAAACTACTAGAAACTAGAAAAGACAAGTAAATCTATTATCTATTGCTTGGGCCTCTTGCCGCGAGAAATGTCTAATTTCTGAGCAGATCGTGGTACTGGTGGTCTTCTAGGAGTATTTACAACCCGTGAGAGAACTTCTTTTGCCAATTTTGGCAAAAGTCCCATGCCACCATATGCTTCCCACCATGTGAGAGCATCAAATCTGTCTCTATCTTCCATTGCATGCAAAGAACCAAACAAGCTAGTGCAACTGAAGTATCTACCTAATTCAAGACGCATGTTAGCACACCCCTCATGGTCAGGGACCAACTTGTCTAATGCTTCCACATATCCTTTAGATACCTCTGGATTTGTATGGGATTTGATCCTAACCCCACCCCCAGGTGCAAGTTGGCCCAACCAAGATGGAGAGTAGTATTTTGGCAAAAGGATATACGCCAAGGCATATAGTGAAACATTAAGTTTATTCCACCGTACACACACACAATTGTGAATCATTGTATACAAGTTGGGACCATTATCCTGAACAATACCTTTTATTTGACCCAACATGCTATCCATCTGCTCATACACCTCCCTAATCATTGGTTTATCTGTATCTGCAAAAAAAACATGCTATAAATGGGCTTGGTGAATTGCAAAACTTCCCTCACACGTGCCCAAAACAGACCATCAAGAGCGGTCTCCTCCACCTGTTCAAAACCTTGCTTGTCAGCTCCGGTTGGAGCCCTGTCCTTTAATACCTGCTAGTGTTGACTTGATACCATGCTAGCCAATGACGCTCTTACCTTCAAAAGGCGCATGAAGGTGAGGTAATAGCTAGCAAATCTAGTCTTCACAATCTTCAACAAATCCAATATTGAGTGACTACGGAAAATCCCATGGGTATTGCTATGATTTGTAATAAATTTTATCATTTTTTGCCTCTCTTGTACAAATCACCAATCCATCTGTATTGAGGTTGTTTGCTTTTAATAATATCATGCATCAAAAGGTTCATAGTGTGAACCAAACACCCAGACCAAAATATGTTGGTGTATCTATCCTCAATAATTTCTCTCGCTGCCTTACAATTAGCAGCATTATCAGTGATGACTTGGGTGACATTGTATGGCCGAATATGTTCAATTGTTTCAAGTAATGGTTCTGCAATGTTGAAGTCAGTCTTGAATTTTTCTGAGTAGTCATATGCTGAAAGGAAGATTGCACCACTAATAGACACAGCAAGAACACTTATCAATGGCTTGCCTTTTACATTTGTCCATCCATCAGATACAATGGACACCCCATGCTCATTCCAAGAATTTGTCATTTTACTCAAAGAATGTGTTATTTTTGTTTTTTCATGATCAAGTCCCACGGCTCTAGCCTTGTCATACCTAGTGCTCTTGTATCCTTTGGGGGCATCATTAATGGCAGAAACCATTTCATGCCAATAAGGTGAGCGAAGAACATTGAATGGTATCCCACATGCATAGAGAAACCGGAAAATTTTTGAATCCACATCATTCCTACACCCTTCGTCAAGGAAATATGATATGCTTCTACACCTCAAAGAGATGTTTGTTCCTGTGCCTCCATATCCACTGCATGGGTGGATAGTTCTTTATGCATGTGATTGTGAGTTATGTTCAAAGAAACCCTTTGATCTTTTAGATCTGTATTAGACTTCCTCCTCTTCCCTTATGTATTTGGCTCTTTGTGTTGCTAACACACTTACACAAGCTTTGATTCCTATTCGTTTATCTCCATTCCATGGCTTTTTCCCACATAGGTGCCTTCTGGCACGGGTGTATGAACCTGTGTAAGTGTTTTTGCAATGGAGGCATGTAGATTTAGTGGTTCCACCCGCTTTCCCTGCTTCAGACCTAGAAACAAATTTCCACAATGGGGTTTGGCGTGGTTTAGTTTGTGTGCCCTTATCATCTCCACTCTCCTCTTCCTCCTCACCAAGGCACTCCTCTCCACGGTTTTCATCAAATCCACTATAACCCACTTCTTCATCCTCTTCATCATGAACAGCCCTCTTTCTTCTACTCTCCAACACCATGAAAACAAAAGAAGGAACAAACAACAAGAGAATGCCAAGCCATATAGCCACGATGTTTGAAGTTTTGAGCTTGCAAAAAAATGGAGGAATGGGAATGGGAAAGAGAGAAGAGAACATTTCATTTTGCAATGAACAAATAAAAAACAAAAACGCTAGATTAGAGTGTAGATCCTACCTCTTTGGCCTTCAATCCCAAGCTCCAATCTCCCTTGCAAGCTCCTCAAGCTCCCTCAATCTCCCTCCTCAACACAAGCTCCGCTCTCTCTATTGCTCTCTCCAAGCTCTCTCTTGCTCTCTCCAACAAAGGCAAATGGTGAATAATGGGGGGGGAGGAGGGCCTTTTAACTTTTTTCCCCCTCCCCTTCCCTCCCTTTCCTCCCGTTTGCCGCCCATCCCTCCCTGTCTGTCGCACAGGTTTTTCGTCGGTTGAATAATGGGAGCAACTGCTACCTAAATCACTCCCTTAAAATCAGGGAACAGAATTTTTTTATGGGGGAGACGCTCCCCCACAACTGTGGAATACCCTTACTAAGATTGTTTAAGTTATTTAAGTCCTTAGCAAGATTAGATGTTGAGTTAAGGAAACAAGTACTTAATAATGGTATTCAAAAGACAATCTTAACCACAAGGACAAGTGCCAATTCGATATCGAAATGTGCCCAACAAGATAAATGATTTATCAATATGCTCAAGATGGCAATAACCAATGAACCCAAAGCAATGATTATAGCATTTATTTATTTAGAACATTTAGCCAATGACTATTTAGACAATAAAAACCAATGTTCTTATGCAATTAGGAACCTCTAAAGTAATACTCAATACCAATTATTCAAGATGTGGGCAATAAAATTTACCAATCCCCAGATCTTAGATATCACAATGATTACTAATTATATTCTCAATCACTTTAGAGACATTTAATGATTTTTCTTTGATCAAAATACTTCAATGTCACTACCTAAATAACACAATTTAAGTGTATTAATGTTCAAGTGCTCTGTGAGTGAGCCTATAGTGCAAAATTTGAAACCTTTAGAAATCACACAAGGCAAGAATGAGTTAATATCCTTGACATAACAGAAGCAATGTGACAATAATCCAACAATAAGCTCTCTTTAACACTAGCTGTCCCTTTCACAATATGCAATTATTGTCAACTTAACATGAACCAACGATGGCCTTTATGTTACTTGTTATCCAAAGTTATAACAGCAGTGGACAACTTTTTTATGACAGCAGAGAGATATTCATGTAATATGTGATGTCAAAAATTATACACAGCAACCCAATATTAAATCCAATCCCAGAATGGAGCAAACTTTCTTATGGTAACACTCTTATGATTTCAGACTTTAGCGTAAACAACGTGTGCAATTATTAGAGCCTCTTGGACAACAGTAAGCTAACTTGAATCTCTTATGATAATTAGGACAGCAGTAAGATATTTTAATGTTAAATATGTCGAATAGTCCTAAAATCTGTATTTCTTGAGTTAAAATTAGAATGCTTGAGATAGGGATCTAATAGTGAAAAAGTGCTTATTCAATTGATGTATTTTCAGACCTCTGTAATGCCTCTGACAGTCAGCAATAAGCCATGCAGTGAGCCAAAAACAACAAGCCAATTGATGCAATAAATTGTTACTTCACTTATATGTTTTGTTGGGTGATTTTAAGATATTTAAGTAAAACTTATGTCAATGTTACTATATCAAACTTCAAATGCAGAGATGTCAGTCACCAAAACCTATTATTTTAGTGAAACAAATAATGCCCAGATATGCTTAAGTGACCTTTCAAAGTATTATAAAAATTGCCAATTCATTTCATCATTCATGCCACTTAGATATGTATTTGACCACTGTTAGAGAGATATTAGGTAGCTGTAGCAAACAGTGAGAAGAATAAGGTTCAGAAATCAAACCCTTGAGCCATTTGAGCTTGGAGACACTTGCCCAACTGATTCCACAGAATTTTCCGAAAAATTTAATCCACAGCAAGGCTTGAAACCTGAAAATTTCACTGAAACCCTTGCCGAATTTAGAAAAAAAATCCAGATCTTGAAATTCCTCTTCAAACAATCACCAGAATTTCCCTAAAGCTTGACGTTGAGTTTGAGAGAAAAATAGAGGGTGGATCTTGCCTTCCTAGGCTTAGATACACCTCTAGAAACCCTATTAAAATTTTCCGAGGACTGAAACCCTTGATAATTCTTCAGATCTGATTTGAATCTCCCTTGAAAAATTAAAATTTGAAAAACCCAAATCCCCAATATATACAAAAAATAAAAATAAACCGCAGTTGCAAACAAGGGTTAGAAAATTGTTTATGAAAATTATCAGATCTACACAAATAATATACAGATCTACTAAATCTGAGGAGTATGAGTACAACTCTGCTCCCAAATCAGTAAAAACAAGTTCTTCTTAGCCAAATCTATAAAATGAGCACAATATTATTGGGGATAAATGAGAAAAAAAAATTATTATTAATTTTGACCCATGATCAAGATCTCTGCAAAACAAATAATTGTCAGATAGATCTCAAATTTAACGCAATGGGCTCTTGGGTCTCTGGACTTGGGAGTTGACTGGTCCAACCGAAGACTTCCCCTCAAGCCCAAGATCTAAATCTTGATTAAATCTTTGCACATTTAAAATTAAATTCTTAGCTTCAAAGGGGTCAGATACACATTAAAACCCTCAAGATCTACAGATTCTTGCTAGATCTATCAAGTTAGAATGTTTTTCTAAAACCCAATACCCAATGCAAGATACATGTGCAAATAGATAATCCAAATAATGGCAAATGAAACTAAAAACTTATAAATTTAAAACAATAGAGCATTACGGCACACGATTCAGAAAAATATTACCAGTAGACAAAAGAAGAACACCACCATGAATAAACCCCAAAGACTTTTCTATTAATTCTAGAAAAAATATTACAGTAGAGCTTGACTCGGAGCTTTCTCAAAAAAATTCTTGTAACTTGAGAAGCAAATGACTCTTAATTTATAGATAAATTCTCCAAACGGCTAGTTGGCTTGATCCCCATCAAAACAATCTCGACTGTTGATGAATATTTGATCATCTTTTAATCTCCACCGTCGAAAATTTTTATTTTTAACGAATTTTCGAATTTCTCTTTTAATTCATTTTTTATTAGCTCAAAATTAATTATTTTAAACTAATTTCCTCAAAAATTGAATTTGACTTAACCACCAAGGCCCAAGGGTTCATTTTTTCTTGAAATTTCCAATATTCCCTTGGTGGGGGACCTCCAGAAATTAATTTTTTTAAGACCCACGAATTTTTCCACTTGGTGAATTTAATTTCTCTAGGATTTTAATTTTGACTCTAATTAATTGAATTTTTGACTTGGGATTTTAATTTATTTTTGCCAAAAAATTTAATTAATTGACACTTATAGGGGATTAATAAATTTTCCACCCTCTAATATTTTAGCCATGGTGTCTGGCATTTTCTTCCCCAATGCTCTATGAGGAGTCTTGTTCTGAATATATACTATAGTGTTGCATGCCTCTACCCATAGAAAACTGGGTAAATCCTGGTCATATAACATAGCCTTTGCAGCTCCAACAATTGTTATGTTTTTCCACACTACTACCCCATTATGTTGTGGATTATATGGAGTTGTCTATTCTCTCTTGATGCCTTCCTTTGCACAGAAATCTATGAAGTCTATGTATATATTCTCCACCATTATTTGAGCAAAGCACCTTGAACTTCTTCCCTGTCGCATTCTCCACGAGAACTCTAAACTCTCTGAAACAATCAAAGACCTCATCTTTGGTCTTCAAGAAGTAGATCCAAGTTTTCCTAGAATGGCCATCAATAAAGGTGACGAAATATTCGGCACCGTTCAGAGATCTAATGGACATCGGGCCACAAATATTTGAATGTATGAGTTCTAACACGCCATCAGCTCTGTTGTCACTTTTTGGAAATGTCGCTTTAGTATATTTCCCAAGTACACATCCTCTGCACACATCATCGTGTTTCGTGACAAGTTCTGGAACTCCTGTTATTGTTTCTCTGAGCATCCTGAGTGCTCCATGGTGTAGATGTTGTAGAAATTTCGAAATCTCAATTCTTATGCAGAAATTATTACTGTTAATCCGGTTAAGCTTCTCCTACTTATACAAGTTATCAACTGAATAAATTCAAGTTAGCATCAAAGCAAAACACATAACATATCTCTACCAATTCAGATCTAGAATAAGCACATGCACACATAGACAAAGTGATACAGTTATTTCTAGACAAACTGTCCCCGGAAAAACCCAATGTGGGAAAACCGGTCTCTGGCTGCTGGAGGGCTCTACTATTAAGAATATTTCTGAATACACAACTCTGGGTTCAAGATCTGGAAAACCCTTCAAAGAAAACTCTAGATCTGCAACACCTGGCTAATCTAAGACCAACAATACTGACTGGTCCACACCCTTAAACGGGATTTATAGAACTCAGCCAAATCTAAGCCTAGAAACCCCAAATCTGCCCCTGAAAGACACTGCGTCAGCCTTTGAAGGCCTCCAAATGCTCAACCTTGCTACTGGAAGGGACTGCATTGCCCCGGACTAGGTGACACAGTCACTACGCTACCCCTAAGGGTTTCTGCGTAACCCCTAAAGGGCTTCCTAAAAATCACGCTGTCCTTGATGCTGCTGCTGTCGTCTGCTGTTGCTGCTACCGTCTGTCGTTGTCGCCTTCCTCTGCACTATCTTTGTTGATCTCTTCTTTGCCTCTTATGTATTCTAGACCCCAAGATCAGATCATCCCCTTGGTCTAAATTCCCCTCTCTGCAATTGAAACACTTCTGAGAATTCTTAGCAACCCCGCCCTAGAATCTCAGCTTAGTTTCAGTGCTTTGCCTCTGTGTATCTTACAAATGACCCCAAGCCTTTCCTTCATACTTTTCTCGTTGACAAATCAACAGCCAAGATTAAATCTTTAATCAATGGTTAAGATTAAAAGAAAGCTTCATCTGTGTGACTTACGAAAATTTCATCACATGTTTAATTAAATTCACTTTAATTATTTTATTTTCCTAAGTTTTAACTTAGGAAATACATTAAAATAATTAATTAATTTAATATCTCCTAAACCAGATGAAATTTCCCATATCCATTTCTGGGTCTTATAGAGCAAGTGCACTCTAGTCCTTCCTCAAAATTTGGGACCTAGAGCACAACTGATGCTACCCGAAATACACAAAATCTCAACACTCCCTCTTAGCATCAAGGGTGTGCTCTAGCAATACATCACACTTATGCATTACATGATTTTGGGTACTGGTTCTGTGTTGTTGAACATTGGCCTCCTGCCACTCAACTCTGCACTGCTCCTGCCATTTTGTATTGTTGCCCATGACTCTGCCATTGCCACTGCAACCACTGTACTGCAACTCCCTCTTAATATGCCGCATTTGTGCTGCTCATAACACTGCCACTCCTGATCTGCTGCACTACAACTTCAGTTGTTGAGAGTAACAACTGAATCTCCTGCCCAATCTTTGACAGGCAAGTCACATGGGCTGCATCCTCATCACTGAAGCTCCATAGGCTACAGATCTGTGTTGGCATCTAAAGAACGATGCACAACTATAGCTCTGCTAGCGTAATCAGACTCCCTCTGCACAATTGAAGTCACATCAGCTCCTTGTGCTGAAATCTATCACACTGCTGCTGCATTGCGCTGTCCCTCTGAAGCTCTCTGCGCTGCTGCAGCTCTGCACTGCTTAAGCAGTACTACACTGCGTTGTTGAAGTCACATCAGCCTCTGCGCTGCTACTGCCTCTACGTTGCTACTGCTATGCTCTGTGCTGCTCCTTCCAGCCTTCAGATCTACCTCTACTTCCGCCTCATCTGTGATATATGCGCCCACTACTCCACTTGTCCCGCTATTGCCTTAACGCTATCGTAGCTCGCTTGTGATCCAAGGGATGAGTTGCTCAAGGATCCTGCCTTACTACCATGTAGCTCCTCTACATGTCCATGTCACCCCACCTCTATGGTTCATGAGCACTCATGGCTACATCATCTCCGGACCCATCATCTGTCACCGCTACTTTGGAAGAATATGTTTCCTTGTCCTTCTTCTTTTCTGGACAATCGCTGGCAAAATGTCCCATTTCGCCGCACTGGAAGCACTTGATCTTAGAAAGATCCTTCTTCTTCTTCGGCTGCTTCTTTGATGCCATGGCTGCATCCTCCTCATCTTCCTTCTTGACCTTGCTCAACGCAGGGCTTGGTGAACCTTCGTAATTCTTCTTGCCGCAGGATCGACCACAAGCTGTCCCAATCTGGGAGGTCCGCTCTGCCCAAGATACTTTGGACAAAGGTTTCCCACTCATCCGTGACAACATTGAGAGCAGTCCTGACTATCACTGCATCATCTACGGTTGCACCTGTTGCAGTCAGCTGATTCCTGATTGACTGCAATCTGAAGAGGAAATGCTCGATGTCTTCTCCCTTGGTCATCATGAATGACCTCATTTGGGCCTCCAACAACATCTTTCTTTGGACTGATTTTCCCTCATATAGGGAATTCAAGGCCTTCCACATCCCATTAGTTGTCTTCTTTTCAGCTATGTGTGGTACAATATGGTCCTTGATACTGTCCATTAACAGCTGCTTGGCATGTCCAGCAGCTTCTCTATGCTTCCATAGGAGATCCACATCTGTCGGTGTGGCCAGGGTCTGCTCTGCATGGTCTCTTAGACCATATGCCTCTAGGACAATCAGGATCCTAGCTTTCCATACCGAAAAGTTTGAGAGGCACTCTAGCCTATCCTGATCACGCAATCCATGAGGAGCCATCTGCTCAAAATGTGTCGGAGCTCCTCTTCTCTATGCTAGAGATATTGGATCTAGGGTCCTTTTCAAACTGGGAACCCTCTGCTCCCTCTGACACTTGATTTCCCTCCTTGAAAATCTACCAAATCATCTATAATTCAGCTTCTTCTTTGATCCTCTGACCAAACTGCAAGTTTCCTTTGGCAAGAAACTCTCTAAGAAGTTGATATCTTCCCAAACTTTGTTACTTGTGCTAAGGTTAAAAATCTGAAAACTTCAGAAGTTTAACCCCACCAGCTCTTCTAAATTTCTGCAACTTGTCTGCAGACTTTTTCTGGATCTGACAGATTCAGATCTGAATCACACTAGCTAGCTTCAGACCCAACCAGCGCTGTTTCTGAGCTGCCTCTGCGCAGTAATTGCATGGGCTTGCTAGGACACAGTGCTGGGCTGCGTCACCCTTCCCTCTACGTGAATCTACTCCTGAAAACTGCACTGTCCCTTCAGATCTGCTTTTCTGCTACCTTTCCAGCTGCTTTCTACAGCTAGATCCTTCAGATACTTCAGCTAGTGACCCTTCTAGATCTACAATTCCTTTGATACCATGTAGAAATTTCTGAATCTCAATTCTTATGCAGAAATTATTATTGTTAATCGGTTAAGCTTCTCCTACTTATACAAGTTATCAATTGAATCAATTCAAGTTAACATCAAAGCAAAACACATAACAGATCTCTACAATTCAGATCTAGAATAAGCGCATGCACACATAGACAAAGTGACACAATTATTTCTGGACAAACTATCCCCGAAAAAACCCAATGTGGGAAAACCGATCTCTGGCTGCTGGAGGGCTCTATTATTAAGAATATTTCTGAATACACAACTCTAGGTTCCAGATCTGGAAAACCCTACAGAGAAAACTCTAGATCTGCAGCACCTGGCTGATCTAAGACCAACAATACTCACTGATCCACACCCTCAAACATGATTTATAGAACTCAACCAGATCTATGCTTAGAAACCCCAAATCTGCCCTTGAAAGACACTGTGTCAGCCTTTGAAGGCCTCCAATGCTTAGCGCTACTACTGGAAGGGACTGCGTTACCCCAGACTGGGTGATGCAGTCACTATGCTACACCTAAGGGTCTCTGCATAACCCTTGAAGGGCTTCCTGAAAATCACGTTGTCCTTGCTGCAGCTGCAGCTGCTACCGTCTGCTACTGCTGCCTTCCTCTGTGTTGTCTTTGCTAATCTCTTCTCTGCCTCTTGTGTATTCTACACCCCGGGATCAGATCATCCCCTTGGTCTAAATTCCCCTCTCTGCAACTAAAACACTTCTAAGAATTCCTAGCAAACCCCGCCCTAGAATCTCAGCTTAGTTTCAGTGCTCTACCTCTATGTATCTTACAAATGACCCCAAGCCTTTCCTTTATACTTTTCTCGTTGACAAATCAACGGCCAAGATTAAATCTTTAATCAATGGCGAAGATTAAAAGAAAGCTTAATCCGTGTGACTTAAGACAATTTCAACACATGTTTAATTAAATTCACTTTAATTATTTTATTTTCCTAAGTTTTAACTTAGGAAATAAATAAAGCTAGATCTTGCAAATGCATTTGATCGAGTAAAACACAGTTTCCTCGTTAGAGTCTTACGAAAGTTTGGCTTCGGGGAGAATTTCATTAACTGGATCAGTGCATGCATCTCTGAGCCTTGGATCGCTCCTTTAGTGAACGGGAGAGCTGCTGGTTTCTTCAAAGCCTCGCGTGGGCTTCGCCAGGGATGTCCCCTTTCCCCTCTTCTTTTTGTCCTTCAAGCTTCTGTACTAAGTTTCTATTTGAATAAGGAAATGACAGAGCAGGAAATCCTGGGTCTAAGCATTGCTAGAGGTGTAAGAAACATTAATCACGCTTTGTTTGTTGATGACACCTTATTGTTGGGCGCAGCTTCGCTGCACTCTGCCTTTAAATTCAAAGATGTCCTCAACAAGTTCTGCGATGCTTCTGGCAGCATGCTCAACAAAGGAAAGTGCCATGTTTATAGCTGGAATATATCCTCCACCCTGCTCTCAGCCATCTCCAGGTGCCTTGGCTTTGCAGGCTCGGCTTCTTGGTCATCTTTTAAATACTTGGATCTTCTAGTCTTTTTCAAATCTACCTTTTGCAGAGACTGGGCTCCTCTCATTGATAAGTTCAAATCTCGAATTCAGGCTTGGGGTCTTTCTTGGCTGAACTTGGCAGGCAAATCTGTTTTGGTCAAATCGGTGCTCAGCAGTTTACCCATTTTCAAATTCTCAGTTCTGTTAGCACCCTCTGGTGTTCTCAAGAAATTGGATGATCTCATCCGGCGCTTCTTCTGGAAAGGGGGCAAAAATAACGAAAAACGCATTCCCTTGGTGAGTTGGGAGAAGATCTCCAAACATGTGCTGGAAGGCAGTTTAAATATGAAATCACTCCGTGCGCAGAACTCTGCTATGGGTGCCAAAATTGTCTGGCGCATTGTTGACACCAATCCGGGTTGGGCGCAGAAGGCCTTGTGGCGAAAATACTTCTCGGGCCCAAGAAAGCGTTGCCTGGACAATCCCGGACCTGTTTCCTGCACGCAACTGGCAAAACTCTGTTTTATCTCCGCTCCGCTCATCCAAAAGCATGCGTTCTGGGTGCCCGAGAATGGCAAATCAATTGACTTATGGCATGACAGGATTATGAAGAATCAACTGCTTGCTAAGGTGACCTCTCTGCAGCCCCTTCGTTTCTGGATGTCTAACACAGGTTTAAATTCGCTCTGGGACCTTTCGAGATGGTCGGAGAACAGATGGATTGGCTGGATCGATATTCAAGTGCCACCAAATTTGAAAAATCTGTGGGAAGTTTTGCTGTCTCTCCTTCACGGTCGAGCGCCGATTCGCTGCAACCAATCTGACAAGCGAGGTTGGGCTCCTATTCCGTCGCTATGGGCTATGTAAAGCTGTTGGAAATAGCTCACGTCCCCCCGAACCCTGCTATCTGGAAAGGCCTGTGGAAATTAAAAACAATCCCAAAAGTCGATTATTTCTGTTGGCTCATGTGCCATAATAGAAATCTCACTAATGACAGGCTTAAAAAAAGAGGATTTCATGGCCCATCTAGGTGTCGGATGTGTTGGGCGGATGAAGAAAGTATCAGTCATATAATGTTGAGTTGCAAGTTCGCTGTTGAGGTTTGGCACGAGCTTCTGCCCCCTTGTGGTGACAGCTTCCTTTTTCCAAGCTCTATCCCTGAGCTCTTTGCCTCTTGGCCCTTAAATTATCCTGGAGGTTCCCCTAAGAACAGCAGCTTTGAAGCCATTTGGCTTTTGCTCCCTAAATTTACCTGTTGGAAAATTTGGCTTGAACGGAACAGCAGAACTTTCAGGGATAAGGATCAGAAAACAAAAACCATTATAGCTAAAATCAAGGCTCAGCTTAAAGAAAGTTTGGATAGCTACCTAGAAGCCTCTAATCTCAGCCAGAGCGACAAGGATTGGAGTAGCTCGATGGGCTTCACCATCTCGGAAAATCCAAGGCAAAATAAGATTAAAGAAAGCTGGCAGATTAGACTCAATGAGAATGACTTCTCCGTTTGGCTCCTTAAACATTCCTCTCCCCTCTTGTTCTTTGATGGAGCTGCTAAAGGTAACCCTGGGAAAGCTGGGGCGGGTGGTGTGATTATTAACAATGAAGGCATTGTTGTTCACAGGTTCGCCTGGGGCTTGGATCACTCCACTAGCATTCAAGCTGAGGCGCTTGCTCTCCTTCAAGGTCTCATGCAAGCTAAAAATCTTGGCATCAAAGATCTTGTAGTGGTTGGTGACTCTTAATCAATCATCAAATGTTTGGTGAATGGCGCTGAACCGAAGGATATCAGCTTTGCTAGATTGATAAAGCGAATTACTGCTATCTTCAAAACTCTCCAAAAGGTCACATTTTTTCATGTGCTCCGAGAAAATAACAAAGATGTTGATCTTGAAGCAAACAAAGCAGCCCTTCTCCCCACTGGCTCTTTGTTAAAAAATGGCCATGAGGATTGGGCTCCCATTCCTTAGCTTTTTAGTCAAAGTTTTTCTGTTTTAGCTTGCTTAGCCATGTTTTTTTGCACTTTATTATAGCAATTTGTCTGCATTCATAAAGCTGGGAAAATTGTGGAACTTGCTGCAAGGAATATCTGTAAGAAACAAGGGTATAGGCATAGTAATTTTCTAAATATTGTGGCAATTGAGAAAGACAATGAAGCAGGGCTTCAATTTGTAACATGTTTGAAGGCTTCTTTGCCCAAGTTCTAATACAAAATCATAACCGTTCTTGTTAAAAAAAAAAAAAACTTAGGAAATACATTAAAATAATTAATTAATTTAATATCTCCTAGACCAAATGAAATTTCCCAAATCCATTTCTGCGTCTTGTAGATCAGGTGAACTCTAGTCCTTCCTCAAAATTTGGGACCTAGAGCACAACTGATGCTACCCCAAATACACAAAATCTCAACAGATGTCCCATTCTCCTATGCCATAACTCGTTCATCTCCTTCCCACTGCTACTGTCACTGCCTATTAGTGCCACTGGAGAGTCAAGTTGCAATCGGTACAATCTGTTACTTCGAACTCCAATCTGTCTTACCTTCTTCCAGCTTGGGTGTTTAACATACACTTTCTTCCCTACAAAGTGAATATCATACCCCTTATCCTGTAACTAGGATACTGAAATCAGGTTCATACACAATCCTAGCACATGGAAAACATTTGTAGCGTTGGTGCTTTCTCCTGACTCTGTCTAAAAATCTATGGTACCTCCCCCCATTGGAATACATTTCGCCATGTTTCCCATAGTAATCTAGAAGTCTATCTGCTCCTCCTTGTAGTTAGAAAAATATTCTCTAACCCCTGTCATGCGAGATAATGCTCCACTGTCTATATACCAGACAAGCTGTGAAGCTAATCCTGACAATCAAGCTAATTCGTCCTCCAACCTGGAAGACAAATTTGAAGCCTCTTGAATGTCAATTCTATCCTTGGTTATGTTGAAGAATTTATAGTGTGTTATTCCTCTTTCACCCAACGTTGGCTTTGCTCTATCAACTGTTGCAAAAACCCTTTGCGTCCAACTAGAGATCTGCTCAATGAAAGATCTAAGTTGCTCCCTCTACCTCTGGAATCACTTGATATGGAAAAAAGATTTTTTTCTGTTCCGAAAAATTGAGTTTCCTCAAGTAACTCAGCCTCCTGGCAAAAGACTGCGCTGCCCCCTGGGAATTTCGACCTGCTACTCTCACTGAACAACGAAATTCCTTCTTTTCACTTTTGAGCTCTCCGACAGATTAATTTTTCTCTAATACCATGTGAAGTTTTTATCGATTGAAGCAACTGGAAATTATTCTTCTAACTAGAAATTTAATTACGCAGTTTATTTCCTATGGCAAACAGCGAATAAAATCACAACTACAATTTTCGCCATAAAAATACTGCGGAAAATAAAATACTGAAAACTAAGAAATTCTAGCGCACACAAAAGAATTTTGACACAGTTATTTTTTGAAAATCGATGTAGCAAATGAGGGTTTTATTATTATTCTTCAGCAGCAATTATGAATACAATAATTTGGATGCCCAACCAGGTTGGCAATCTAATCTGAGGAAACTACTGGCAAAATTATTGTGAGAATTTTCTCTCACCCCCAGCTAATTTCTACCTCTGAAATTACTTCCCTAGCCTCTGCGTTGACCCTCCTGTGTCACTCTCTACACAATACTTACGCAGACCCTGTGGGGATTTCAGCCTTCCTTCCTTTGCCTCTTCCGGAACTAGAAAACTTCCTCCCGAAATGTTGCTACCCTCCTCTTCCACCTACTACTCACCCTCTGGCTCTACAATGCTAAATTTTTTCCACTGAGAAAATCGAACTTCCTAGGAAACTGAGTATCTACACTGGTCTATTCTCCATCTACACATCGACTTCTTATAATTTTATGTTGAAGTTAAGAGCACAAACGGCCAAAATTAAAACATAATCGACGGCCCAGATTAATTTCCTGTCGATCCGTGTGAGTTTATAGATGATTATCAACTTATCTCAATTAATACTGATTAATTAACCATGTTCCCTAAGTTTAGACTTAGGAAATATTTAAAAAACGGTTAATAATCTAATTGAGACACTTCTAGGCGGAATTTACAGAAACGATTTCTGAGCTTTTGAGATCTCATGTATTTTAGCCTTTCCACCAAATTCGTGGCTAGAACACATCTGATGCTACAATAACTAACATTAATGTTTCAAGTGCCTTGTGAGTGAGCCTATAGTGCATAATTTGAAACCTTTAGAGATCACACAAAGCAAGAATGAGTTAATATCCTTGACATAACAGAAACAATGTGACAATAATCCAAAAATAAGCTCTCTTTAACACTAGCTGTTCCTTTCACAATATGCAATTATTGTCAACTTAACATGAACCAACGATGGCCTTTATGATACTTGTTATCCAATGTTATAACAGTAGTGGAAAAAAAATTTATGACAGCAGAGAGATATTCATGTAATATGTGATGTCAAAAAATATACACAGCAACCCAATAATAAATCCAATCCCAGAATGGAGCAAGCTTTCTTATGGTAACATTGTTATGATTTCAGACTATAGAACAGAGATAACAGCCCTAAACAATGAGATTTTGCTAAATACAACAATGGCAAATTTATTTAATTAATTCCTTAATGCTTGAAGTAACTTGTTGATTACGTTTTTGAGGATTTTGATTTGTGTTTTGTCACTGCTAGGGAATGATTAGCTTACTGTAATAACAGTGAGGAAAGGAGGGTTTATAATACAAAACCTTGAGGGCCAGGGCCCAGATTGAGACTAGGAACTTGCCCACAAATCCTCCAAGGCTTGAGACACCTGTAATCACAATGATTTGTCCAAAAAATTTCTGCAAACAAGTGAAATATTAACTCAGAAAGTGATATAATTACCAGAGTTATGAGAAGAAGGAACAAGGCACAGTTACGCTCACAGCAAGGGCTGGACAGAGGAAGATCTGAGGCTGTGTTAAGGCTGCAAAAGCCCTTAAGGGATGAAGGCACACTGATGGACGGCCACGAAGGCAGAGGAGAGCTGAAAGGAGGCTGCAGCAAGCTAACCAGAGGCAGCGTTGAGGGTTTAAAGGTGCCAGGGGAAGCCTAAAGCTCACGGTAGACAACGACTCAAGTCGGGGGTTGTCACCCTGATCCCCAACCTCTCCGTTCTAGTTGTCTCCCAATAGCAGGCTATGGCGGGTAGACCCTATGGAAATTAAATGAAGAAGGACATGTTGGGAACCAACTAATCTGGGAGACACAGTTGAGTGGCCTAGCACTTGGTTAAATCTAGCAATATTTTAAGGATTAGATTGAATTTATATATTTGAGACCAGTGCCTTATGGAGTCAACACTCTTGCTTTATAAATTTGAGACCAAGTACCGGATGGACAATTGCTACTTTAATGTGTTACTATCCTATATGAAATGCAATTCCTAGGACCAACGCGAAATGCAAAGATCTTGGTTAATTTTAATTAAATGCTTAATCTAAGTTTGACCTTCCCTCAACTATTTTGAAGCTGAGCTCCAAGGTAGGTTGTGGGAAGGAGGCCAATTAGAAGCAATCAAAGGCTTGATTAACGATACCTTTTGTTAGGCTCTTATCATCCGATGCCTCCCGCGCTGTAGAGACTATGGCTCTGAAGACTGCAAGGTCATTGTGTTAACCACCGAAGAGTTGCCTCGGCCCCTCAAGCTAAATAAGAAGGGTTGTCCTAAAAATCTATCAACCAAGCATATGCTTGGAGGTCATTTTTTAAATCCAAGACTAGCTTAAGATGATAAGCAAGGTGAAAGTGATAGCTTCAATGAGATTATTGAGAGAATTAATTACTTCAACTTGAAATCAAAATGCTCACAATGATATTTACAACAAGATGACGAGCAAGTAAATGAAGTACTTAGAGAATATTCAATGAAGCAGTGTTATTTAAGATGATCTTATTGTGTTTATTAGAATTCCTCTTATAATGTAGTAATTACGAACAAGAGCACAATTAGATAAGCACTGTGATAATGATTAAAGCAGTATCCTCCTATCACTTATGAAAGTTCATTAGAAGCTTTCCTTAACTTATTAGATTTGCAATAGAGAATAATAGCAACAAGATGAGTTTGCCAACAATGATATTAGTAGATGACATGCAACAAAAAGATTTCAAATATGCAATGCAGATGAGATATAATCATGCAAAATGATATGCAATGAGAGAAAGGGTTAGAGATGATACAGACTACCCTCGAGCCAAGAGAAAGACTAATGCAAACACACAATGAAAATCCCTCAAATATGCCACTGCCAACAAAATATTAGACTGTTGTAGCTTATCTTCGAATAGATGACAGTCACTTAAATGCCAATATCACTTGTAAATGCAAAGATCCGTTTGCCATTAGAGTGGCACCTGATCATAATGAGAAGACTCCAATATTCCCTTGGTGGGGGACCTCCAGAAATTAATTTTTTTTAAGACCCACGAATTTTTCCACTTGGAGAATTTAATTTCTCTAGGATTTTAATTTTGACTCTAATTAATTGAATTTTTTACATGGGATTTTAATTTATTTTTGCCAAAAAATTTAATTAATTGACACTTATAGGGGATTAATAAATTTTCCACCCTCTAATATTTTAGCCATGGTGTCTGGCGTTTTCTTCCCCAATGCTCCATGAGGAGTCTTGTTCTGAATATATACTATAGTGTTGCATGCCTCTACCCATAGAAACCTGGGTAAATCCTGGTCATATAACATAGCCTTTGCAGCTCCAACAATTGTTATGTTTTTCCACACTGCTACCCCATTATGTTGTGGATTATATGGAGTTGTCCATTCTCTCTTGATGCCTTCCTTTGCACAGAAATCTATGAAGTCTATGTATATATTCTCCACCATTATTTGAGCAAAGCACCTTGATCTTCTTCCCTGTCGCATTCTCCACGAGAACTCTAAACTCTCTGAAACAATCAAAGACCTCATCTTTGGTCTTCAAGAAGTAGATCCAGGTTTTCCTAGAATGGCCATCAATAAAGGTGACGAAATATTCGGCACCGTTGAGAGATCTAGTGGACATCGGGCCACAAATATTTAAATGTATGAGTTCTAACACGCCATCAGCTCTATTGTCACTTTTTGGAAATGTCGCTTTAGTATATTTCCCAAGTACACATCCTCTGCACACATCATTGTGTTTCGTGACAAGTTCTGGAACTCCTGTTATTGTTTCTCTGAGCATCCTGAGTGCTCCATGGGGTAGATGTTGTAGAAATTTCTAAATCTCAATTCTTATGCAGAAATTATTACTGTTAATCCGGTTAAGCTTCTCCTACTTATACAAGTTATCAACTGAATAAATTCAAGTTAGCATCAAAGCAAAACACATAACAGATCTCTACCAATTCAGATCTAGAATAAGCACATGCACACATAGACAAAGTGATACAGTTATTTCTAGACAAACTGTCCCCGGAAAAACCCAATGTGGGAAAACCGGTCTCTGGCTGCTGGAGGGCTCTATTATTAAGAATATTTCTGAATACACAACTCTGGGTTCAAGATCTGGAAAACCCTTCAGAGAAAACTCTAGATCTGCAACACCTAGCTAATCTAAGACCAACAATACTCACTGATCCACACCCTTAAACGGGATTTATAGAACTCAGCCAGATCTCGGCCTAGAAACCCCAGATCTGCCCCTGAAAGACACTGCGTCAGCCTTTGAAGGCCTCCAAATGCTCAGCATTGCCACTGGAAGGGACTGCGTTACCCCAGACTAGGTGACGCAGTCACTACGCTACCCCTAAGGGTTTCTGCGTAACCCCTGAAGGGCTTCCTGAAAATCACGCTGTCCTTGATGCTGTTGCTGCCGTCTGCGGTTGCTGCTACCGTCTGCTGTTGCTGCCTTCCTCTGCACTGTCTTTGTTGATCTCTTCTCTGCCCCTTGTGTATTCTAAACCCCAAGATCAGATCATCCCCTTGGTCTAAATTCCCCTCTCTGCAACTGAAACACTTTTGCGAATTCTTAGCAACCCCGCCCTAGAATCTCAGCTTAGTTTCAGTGCTCTGCCTCTGTGTATTTTACAAATGACCCCAAGCCTTTCCTTTATACTTTTCTCGTTGACAAATCAACAGCCAAGATTAAATCTTTAATCAATGGTTAAGATTAAAAGAAAGCTTCATCTGTGTGACTTAAGAAAATTTCATCACATGTTTAATTAAATTCACTTTAATTATTTTATTTTCCTAAGTTTTAACTTAGGAAATACATTAAAATAATTAATTAATTTAATATCCCCTAAACCAGATGAAATTTCCCATATCCATTTCTGGGTCTTATAAAGCAAGTGCACTCTAGTCCTTCCTCAAAATTTGGGACCTAGAGCACAACTGATGCTACCCCAAATACACAAAATCTCAACACTCCCTCTTAGCATCAAGGGTGTGCTCTAGCAATACATCACACTTATGCATTACATGATTTTGGGCACTGGTTCTGTGTTGTTGAACATTGGCCTCCTGCCACTGAACTCTGCACTGTTGCTGCCATTCTGTATTGTTGCCCATGACTCTGCCATTGCCACTGCAACCACTGTACTGCAACTCCCTCTCAATATGTTGCATTTGTGCTACTCATAGCACTGCCATTGCTGATCTGCTGCACTACAACTTCAGTTGTTGAGAGTAACAACTGAATCTCCTGCCCAATCTTTGACAGACAAGTCACATGGGCTGCATCCTCATCACTGAAGCTCCATAGGCTACAGATCTATGTTGGCATCTAAAGAACGATGCACGACTACAGCTTTGCTAGCGTAATCAGACTCCCTCTACACTACTGAAGTCACATCAGCTCCTTGTGCTGAAATCTATCACGCTGCTACTGCATTGCGCTGTCCCTCTGAAGCTCTCTGCGCTGCTGCAGCTTTGCACTGCTTAAGCAGTACTGCACTGCGCTGCTGAAGTCACATCAGCCTCTGCGCTGCTATTGCTTCTACGTTGCTACTGCTATGCTCTGTGCTGCTCCTTCCAGCCTTCAGATCTACCTCTGCTTCCGCCCCATCTGTGATATATGCGCCCATTGCTCCACTTGTCCCGCTACTGTCTTAAGGCTATCGTAGCTCGCTTGCGATCCAAGGGATGAGCTGCTCAAGGATCTTGCCTTACTACCATGTAGCTCCTCTACATGTCCATGTCACCCCACCTCTATGGTTCATGAGCACTCATGGCTACATCATCTCCGGACCCATCATCTGTCACCGCTGCTTTGGAAGAATATGTTTCCTTGTCCTTCTTCTTTTCTGGACAATGGCTAGCAAAATGTCCCATTTCGCCACACTGGAAGCACTTGATCTTAGAAAGATCCTTCTTCTTCTTCGGTTGCTTCTTTGATGCCAAGGCTGCATCCTCCTCATCTTCCTTCTTGACCTTGCTCAACGCAGGGCTTGGTGAACCTTCGTAGTTCTTCTTGCCGTAGAATTGACCACAAGCTGTCCCAATTTGGGAGGTCCGCTCTGCCCAAGATACTTTGGACAAAGGTTTCCCACTCATCCGTGACTACATTGAGGGCAGTCCTGACTATCACTACATCATCTACGGTTGCACCTGTTGCGGTCAGCTGATCCCTGATTGACTGCAATCTGAAGAGGAAATGCTCGATGTCTTCTCCCTTGGTCATCATGAATGACCTCATTTGGGCCTCCAACAACATCTTTCTTTGAACTGATTTTCCCTCATATAGGGAAGTCAAGGCCTTCCACATCCCATTAGTTGTCTTCTTTTCAGCGATGTGTGGTACAATATGGTCCTTGATACTGTCCATTAACAGCCGCTTGGCATGTCCAGCAGCTTGCCCAGGAAGAGCAAGGTTCTCCTCATCTCCACCTTTGCATTGTCCAATAATGATGGATTCCTTCCAAATCGCCTTTTGGGTGAAATTGTCCCAGAATCTGGCCCAAGTAGGAAGCTTATCTCTAGCTAGGATACCTGTCACAAATGTATCACACTCCTTGGTACACCCTTTCAGTGCTACTTTTACAAGCTCCATCTCATCCACCTCTTCCCCAACAGCTGAAAGTTCATCACGAACCTATTGAATCCTTGTGAAGTATGAGGACACAATCTCATATCTATTCATCTTAATGTTAATTAGCTTCTCCATTAGCACCATCTTTCTGTTCTGGTTATCACTCTGGTACAGTTTTGTCAAGGCCATCCACATTTTATAGGTTGAAATTTGAATCCTTCTTTGTTATGTGAGGGATTATGTGATACTTCACACCATCCAAAATGATGTCCCTGGCTTTTACATCTTTTATCTTATGTTCAACTACTTGGGTAGCATCCGAAGGAACTTGAATCTCTTGGCTTACAACTTTCCACAAACCGTTTTCCACTAAAACAATGATGATTCGCTCCTTCCATGGACTGAAGTTTACAGCCCCCTCCAATCTGTCTTCATACCTCAGACTTGATGATGCCATATTACCAGATTGACTTTAGCCACAAAACCCTTAAAGTAAAATTTTGTTGTCAAAACCATTATGCCACTGATCTTCCTTCTTCAAATTTCTAGGGCTTCGATACCATGTTAATTCTTTTATACCAGATCTAATTTATTTTACTTCAACAATTTTATTAAAAACCCAAAAAATATTTATCTCGAATATTTTATAAAATTGTTGACAAAACAAACACACTAGTATATTAACTCAAAAAATCAAATTGCAGCAGAAAATATCATGAGAAATCAAACATATAACAGCAGAAAATTCACCCAATAACAATCTTCCTTCACTTTATTAAACTCTGGAAAATTCTGGGTTAGACACAAGATAAAATACACAGTGAAATTTTCAGTTGTATGAGAACCTGTAACTCAGCCCCCAAGGAAATCAGACTCCTAAAATTTAACCTGTCAACTAAAAATCTGCCCCAAGAAATTCTCAACTTCCTCTAGAACTGCTCGACCTCCTCACCCTACTCACAGCCTCCTCAAACCCAATGTACGGCCTATGCACCTATGCAACTCAACCTCTCTGGATAATTCGGCCTCTTGGATGTTGTACTCGGCCTCTACTTTTTCCGAATTGGAGTCCTTGAATTTCTTCCTGTAATCCTCTCAGTAATCTCTCCTTATTCTCCTTAGCCAAATCGAACCTCTTGCTCTAGAGAAAATTGCTTCCTTGACATAATGTATCTTCACTTCTCCCTTAGGACTTATTTTATAATTTTAGTAAGCCTCCCTGACCCTAACCTCCTAAGTGATCAATGGCTAGGATTAAATCCTAGGTCTCACTTCATATCAACAATTGAGATTTTATCTAAGTCACTTAAATAATTTAATTATTTATCCTTAGAACTTTGATCTAATAGTCCACAATAATTAGTTAAATTATTAAATTAATTAGTAAACTTTTCTTAAGTTAACCTTAGGAAAGAAATCATAAAATCAGTTATTCCACCAAGCAAGCACTTAAAGAGCCAATCAAATATTTTCTACATGCAAAGACATTGAGCCAATGTAGAAAACCTTCCAAGGCTACAAAAAATTAACATCTAATAAGTCATATCATTGTAGCACTGGAAGAAATTTGGTAGAATGCTCATTATAAGTCATATCAGCCCCGAGGGTTGAGCCAATGTAGAAAACCTTCCGAGGCTACAAAAAATCAACATCTAATAAGTCATATCATTATAGCACTGGAAGAAATTTGGTAGAATGCTTATTATAAGTCATATCAGCCCCGAGAGTTAGCTCAATTGGTTGAGTCCCCGTTGTTAAAATACCTTTGTAATTGAGAGGTCATGGGTTCAATTCTCTCGACACCCTCGAGGTCAGGCTTCGTGGTTGAGCCGGCAGGAAGTGATCCTTTTGGGTGGATCTGCCCGGTACAAATATTTTGTGGACGTAGCGATCACCAATCTCCAAGGTCCATAAACAACATAGAAATAAATAAATAAACTTACAAGTCATATCATAATATCTTGAAATGCATTTGGTAGAATGCTTGTTATAACTTATAAGATACCTGTATGGAGAATGAAGATGTGATAAACTAGAATGCAGTTGACTTAATGGATGTTTAATAGCAAGCCCCTCAATAGTATCCAACTACAAGCGAAGAGAAACAGAAAGGAGTCTAGTTTAAGATAAATTGATGCATTACAAGAAATATAATCAATTGAGAACTTTTATATTGCAACCTTCGCTAATGGCACCACAATATGTTTTTCTTTGGTGCTTGGAACCAACTGCCAAGAAATTCATGAGTTTTTTACCTTTTATGGTCATGGTGCACAAGGTGCCTTGTATTCTTCCTATATCCTAGACATCGCATCAAGTTGTGTATGCATTTTCTTGGAGGTGTTATTTTCTTTAAGAAAGAAAATGTCTCTATAAAAATTCACACACAAGAAAAATGTTGAGAGAATGTTCAGCCAATTATGAGAAGATTAATGTGCACCACAAGATATTATAAGAAGAACTTAAAGAGTGATATTAGTGAGAAAGAATCTAACATTGTATTGAGGTGGGAAATACCTTAGGAAAAAGAATTCTGTAATTTGTGTTGATCAGTGATTTGTAGACTTGTAGTATTCCAGTTGTGGCATTTTTTGGACTCTAGAAGCCATTTAGAGCCTCATTGATTATGTATTTTGTTGATGATAAATATTGCAGTCGGTGCCATTTTGATACATGCACCCTTACATGGTATATAGATGAGCAAACTTTGCATATTTTGTCTCTAATGGTTTGGAATTATGGTTTGAAATCTTAAATTATTTTTTTCCATTAAAATTTAATTATTCATGTATTTTTCAATTCTGGTTCAATCCAGTTCCAGTTCAAACCCCGATTTGATAGGTGGCCCAGTTCAAAAGTTGGTTCCAGTTTTTAAAACTATGACTTCAGCGCCTCTAACAACATTACTAAAGAAGGAAGCATATTCTTGGACTTGAAAAGTTAAAACCAACCAAAGCCTTTGAATAACATAAGGAAGCTATGTGTACAACTCTTATCCTAGCCACACCTAACTTCACAAAAAAACTTTGTTGTCTAGTGTGATTCCTCAAGCCCTGCCATTGGTGTAGTTTCAATGCAAGAAGGAAGGACCCTTTGTTGAGAAATCAAGGGCAGCTAGATTACAGTGATTTCTCTTACTGTGATAATTGCTTGTGATGTTCTTTTACTTAATTTGTAGTTAGCTTATTCTTTACTTGATTATTATTAGTGTTCTTATCAAACAGATACCAAACTATGAAGATCAATGAGACAAGAGGACACAAAATGTAGGCTGCAAGCCAGGGCCAAAACCTCTCCTCTTGAGAGGAAACCCCACAAGAATTATTCTCTTCTTATAGAATCTTCAAATGACGAATTCCAAGACTTAAGACCCTTGTCAAGATCCCTCCAAGACCAAGTCAAACTGCTCCTTTGATGAGTCTTCTCTTCCCTAAGTCAACCCAAGCAAACTGGCTTCATACCACAAATTTTTTACTTCACTTCAGAGATTCGGCTTACAGCTTCAAGTCTGTACTTTCCAAAACCTCTTGTACTTCACACGTGTGATTGTTTTGTGGTAGAATAGAGACTTTTTCTTCTTCATTGGGCTAGCTCTTCTCTTCTAAGGTGCTCGGCTTCTTTTCTTGATCTTTTGCTTTACAGTTCAGCTTTTTTTGACAGGTCTGCAATTAATTTTTGCTGCAACAAATATGATGCCCTAATCTTCGCATGTGTGAGAGGTAATAGCCCTAAAACAATCCTTCATTGGCTCAGTTTCTCCTTGTGAACTTCACTTGCCCAAGAGACTCCTTTCTGTTGAAATATGTAACTAGGTTCAGTGTTCATAATGACATATGTAATCATGATTTTATGTATTTAATGTAAAGAGAAATAAATTTATTATTGTCATTCTTGAGGCATGGGTTTCATGCTTAAGGAAAAAATTATTTATAGGTCAAGCAAACATTGAGTGTGCTTGTCATCGAGTCTACAAGTCAATTGAGTCATTGTCATGTATGGAAGACTCTTTTGGGCATATTACATATTGTAAAGAAAATTTATTTGAGTCGAATAGAGTCAAACACCCTCCAAGACCTTGTCAAGATGCAATCAACAAGTCGGCCTATCAAACAGTGACAAGTCGGCCAAGGGACAGTGACAAATCGGCCCACAAGTAGTGACAGGAAACCTCTATATAGAGAACTCGACCTCATTTGTAAGGGCATCAATCAAGTTCGTGGAAGCACAAGAAGAGCAAAGGATACCTAGAGAAGGGAAGGAGAATCTAAGGAAGAGGAAAGCGAACTTTTTAAGAATTGTTTTTGGGATATACACCTCACACGTGCAAAATATTTAGGGTTGTTTTCTGTTGCAGAAGTACCGAATTGCAGTCACGCAAGGAAGCTAAGATTTGCCTCTAAAGAAGTCTCCATTGCAAGCGGAGTTCCCTAGGAGAAGAAGCCATCCCAAGCGAAGGAGAAAAAGAGGGTAAAAACGCCTTATTCTTCCACACGTGCAGAAACTAGGGTTTTTGCAGGGGCCAAAAATTGCAATCCCGGTTGTAGGTCCAAATTTGATGTCGAAGCAGGGAATTGCAACAGTTGTGAAGTTGGATTGACTTGGATTGACTTTTCTAGAAGAAATTTCTTCAAAGGAGAAGTTTGACTTGGTCTTAGAGAGGTATTGGTCAAGGGTCATAGGTCTTGGAATTCGTCAATTGAAGTTCTATAAGAAGAGAAGAGTTCTTGCGGGTTTTCCTCTCAAGAGGAGAGGTTTTGGCCCTGGTTGATAGCTTATATCTTGTGTCCTCTTGTCTCATTGTTCTTTATTGGTTAGTAGTTGTTTGATGATAAGAACACAATTATAATCAAGTTGAAGAAGAAGCTAATTAAGATAAGTAAAAAGATTTCACAAGCAGTTATCGAAGAAGAGAAATCACCTAATTTGTTGCTTTTAGATTTCTCAACATGGTATCAGAGCTAAGGTGACAAGACAAGGAAAGGCAGCTTGTAGAAGGACCAACAAAAGGAATATCAATAAAGGTCAAGGCATCAAAAAGGACATCAAATCATCAAGAAGGTCTAGTCTACACATCATCTTGGAGAAAGGATTTAAGGAACATGAAGAAGGACTGCCCATCTCATCAAGGATCATACAATCTAGAAGCAACATCAAGGAGAAGACCTCAAAGAAGAACTCTACCTCCACTCAAAGAACGAAGGATTACACTTTGAAGCATCTTGAGGTCTCCACATTCCAAGGAAAACAAGAAGAAGCATTGCCACCAACATCAATGACATCAAGGTGATCTCCCTCTCATTGAAGCAAGGATCACTTTTCAAAGAATACTTGAAGGAAGACGTCTTCTATTATCAACATCATCAAGAAAGGCATCAAGTTGAAGATTTCATCATCTAGGAGTATCTTCATTTGACAAGTAAGTATTTTTATATCTATCTCCAAATCTATCAAAAAGACTTCATTTTGCAAGGAAAGCAACAAATTGGTTGGGTCATCAAATTTCCTTGCATGGAAGAAGAGGACGGATTTGATCCTCATAGAAAATGAAGTCATTGGACATGTTAATGTAGAAATTTCTGAATCTTAATTCTTATGCAGAAATTATTTCTGTTAATCTGGTTAAGCTTCTCCTACTTATACAAGTTATCAACTCAATAAATTCAAGTTAACATCAAAGCAAAACACATAACAGATCTCTACCAATTCAAATCTAGAATAAGCACATGCACACATAGACAAAGTGACAGTTATTTCTGGACAAATTGTCCCCGGAAAAACCCAATGTGGGAAAATCGATCTCTGGCTGCTGGAGGGCTCTATTATTAAGAATATTTCTAAATACACAACTCTGGGTTCCAGATCTGGAAAAACCTACAGAGAAAACTCTAGATCTGCAACACCTAGATGATCTAAGACCAAAAATACTGACTGAGCCACACCCTCAAACGAGATTTACAGAACTCAGCCAGATCTAGGCCTAGAAACTCCAAATCTGCCCCTGAAAGACACTGTGTTAGCCTCATGAGCCCCTGCTAGGCTCTGCGTCAGCCTTGGCTAGCCTCCAAATGCTCAGAGCTGCCACTGGAAGGGACTGCGTTACCCTAGACTGGGTGATGCAGTCACAACACTGCCCCTAAGGGTCTCTGCGTAACCCCTAAAGGGTTTCCTGAAAATCATGTTGTCCTTGTTGCTGCTGCTGTTGTTGCTGCCTTCCTTTGCGTTGTCTTTGCTAATCTCTTCTCTACTTCTTGTGTATTCTAGACCCCGGGATCAGATCATCCCCTTGGTCTAAATTTCCCTCTCTGCAACTGAAGCACTCTTGAGAATTCTTAGCAAACCCTGCCCTAGAATCTCAGCTTAGCTTCAGTGTTCTGCCTTTGTGTGTGTTACAAATGACCCCAAGCCTTTCCTTTATACTTTTCTCGTTGACAAATCAACGGCCAAGATTAGATCTTTAATCAATGGCTAAGATTAAAAGAAAGCTTGATCCGTGTGACTTAAAACAATTTCATCACATGTTTAATTAAATTCACTTTAATTATTTTATTTTCCTAAGTTGTAACTTAGGAAATACATTAAAATAATTAATTAATTTAATATCTCTTAAACCAAATGAAATTTCCCAAATCCATTTCTGCGTCTTGTAGATCAGGTGAACTCTAGTCCTTCCTCAAAATTTGGGACATATAGCACAACTGATGCTACCCCAAATACACAAAATCTCAACACTCCCTCTCAGCATCAAGGGTGTGCTCTAGCAGTACATCACACTTATGCATTACATGATTGTGGGCACTGGTTTTGTGCTGCTGAAGCTTGGCCTCCTGCCACTCAACTCTACACCGCTGCTGCCATTCTGTACTGCTGCCCATGACTCTACCACTGCCACTGCAACCACTGTACTGCAACTCCCTCTCAATATGTTGCATCTGTGCTGCTCACTGCACTACCACTGCTGATCTGCTGCACTGCAACTTCAGTTGTTGAGAGAAACAACTGAATCACCTGCCCAATATTTGACAAACAAGTCTGATGGGCTGCATCCTCATCACTGAAGCTCCATAGGCTACAGATCTGTGTTGGCATCTAAAGAACGATGCACAGCTACAACTCTGCCTGCATGATCAGACTCCCTCTGCACTACTGAAGTCACATCAACTCCTTGTGCTGAAATCTATCATGTTGCTACTGCACTGCGCTATCCCTCTGAAGCTCTCTGCGCTGCTGCAGTTCTGCACTGCGTAATGAGCACTGCACTGTGCTGCTACTGCTTCTACGCTACTGCTGCTTTGCCCTGCACTGCTCCTCCCAGCCTCCAAATCTGCCTCTGCTTCTGCCTCATCTGTGATCTATGCACCCACTGCTCCACTTGTCCCGCTACTGTCTTAAGGTTGTCGTAGCTCGCTTGTGATCCAAGAGATGAGCTGCTCAAGGATCCCGCCTTCCATTCTGTAGATCCTCTACAGATCCATGTCACCCCACTTTCGTGGTTCATGAGCGCTCATGTCTACATCATCTGCTGACCCATCATCTGCCACCGCTGCTTTGGAAGAAGATGCTTCTTTGTCCTTCTTCTTTTCTGGACAATGGATGGCAAAATGTCCCATTTTGCCACACTGGAAGCACTTGATCTTAGAAAGATCCTTCTTCTTCTTCAGTTGCTTCTTGGATGCCAAGGTTGCATCTTCCTCATCTTCCTTCTTAACCTTGCTCAACGTAGGTTTGTGTTGTTTCTTGGTGAATCTTCGTAGTTCTTCTTGCCGCAGGATCGACCACAATTTTTCCCAATCTGAGAGGTCCACTCTGCCCAAGATACTTTGGACAAAGGTTTCCCACTCATCCATGACTACATTGAGGGCAGTCCTGACTATCACTGCGGCATCTATGGTTGCACCCGTTGCAGTCAGTTGATCCCTGATTGACTGCAATCTGAAGAGGAAATGCTCGATGTCTTCTCCCTTGGTCAACATGAATGACCTCATTTGGGCCTCCAACAGCGTCTTTCTTTGGACTGATTTTCCCTCATACAGAGAAGTCAAGGCCTTCCACATCTCATTAGTTGTCTTCTTCTCAACTATGTGTGGTACAATATGGTCCTTGATACTGTCCATTATCAGCCACTTGGAATGCCCAACAGCTTCTCTATGCTTCCGTAGGAGATCTGCATTTGTCGGTGTGGCCAGGGTCTGCTCTACATGGTCTCTTAGACCATATGCCTCTAGGACAATCAAGATCCTAGCTTTCCATACCGAAAAGTTTGAAAGGCCCTCTAGCCTATCCTGATCACGCAGTCCATGAGGAGTCATCTGCTCAGAATTTGTTGGAGCTCCTCTTCTCTATGCTAGAGATATTGGATCTAGGGTCCTTTTCGAACTGGGAACCCTCTGCTCCCTTTGACACTTGATTTCCCTCCTTGGAAATCTACCAAATCAACTATGATTCAGCTTCTTCTTTGATCCTCTGACCAAACTACAAGTTTCCTTTGGCAAGAAACTCTCTGAGAAGTTGATCTCTTCCCAAACTTTGTCACTTGTGCTAAGGTTAAAAATCTGAAAACTTCAGAAGTTTAACCCCACCAGCTCTTCTGAATTTATGCAACTTTTCTGCAGACTTTTTCTGGATCTGACAGATTCAGATCTGAATCACACTGACTGGCTTCAGACCCAACCAGCGTTGTTTCTGAGCTGCCTCTGCGCAGTAATTGCGTGGGCTTGCTAGGACACAGCGCTAGACAGCGTCACCCTTTCCTCTGCGTGAATCTCCTCCTGAAAACTGCGTTGTCCCTTCAGATCTGCTTTTCTGCTACCTTTCCAACTGCTTTCTGCTGCTAGATCCTTTAGATGCTTCAGTTGGTGACCCTTCTAGATCTGCAATTGCTCTGAAGACTGATACCATGTAGAAATTTATGAATCATAATTCTTATGTAGAAATTATTTATGTTAATCCGGTTAAGCTTCTCCTACTTATACAAGTTATCAACTGAATAAATTCAAGTTAACGTCAAAGCAAAACACATAACAGATCTCTACCAATTCAGATCTAGAATAAGCACATGCACACATAGACAAAGTGACACTATTATTTCTGGACAAACTGTTCCCGAAAAAGTCCAATGTGGGAAAACCGGTCTTTGGCTGCTGAAGGGCTCTATTATTAAGAATATTTCTGAATACACAACTCTGGTTTCCAGATCTGGAAAACCCTACAGAGAAAACTCTAGATCTGCAGCACCTGGCTGATCTAAGACCAAAAATACTGACTGATCCACACCCTCAAACGGGATTTACAAAACTCAGCCAGATCTAGGCCTAGAAAGCCCAGATCTGCCCCTGAAAGACACTGCATCAGCCTCTGAAGCCCCTACTGGGCTCTGCGTCAACCTTGGCTAGCCTCCAAATGCTCAGCGCTGCCACTGGAAGGGACTGCGTTACCCCAGATTGGGTAACGCAGTCACTACGCTGCCTCTAAGGGTCTCTGCGTAACCCCTGAAGGGTTTCTTGAAAATCAGGTTGTCCTTACTACTGCTGCTGCTGTCGTCCGCTGCTGCTGCCGTCTGCTACTGCCTTCCTCTACGCTGTCTTTGCTAATCTCTTCTCTGCTTCTTGTGTATTCTAGACCCCGGGATCAGATCATCCCCTTGGTCTAAATTCCCCTCTCTGCAACTGAAGCACTCTTGAGAATTCTTAGCAAACCCTGCCCTAGAATCTCAGCTTAGCTTCAGTGCTCTACCTCTGTGTGTGTTACAAATGACCCCAAACCTTTCCTTTATACTTTTCTCATTGACAAATCAACGGCCAAGATTAGATCTTTAATCAATGGCTAAGATTAAAAGAAAGCTTGATTTTGGTCCTCTAAAAAAGAAGAAGATCAATATGTCAAAGATCCAATGCTATGGATGTCAAGAATATGGGAATTTCAAGATAGATTGTCTGAAACTTGAGAAGGACAACAAGAAAAGGAAAGAAAGAATTGAAGCCCATATCACCGAAGAAGTAGAAGAACCTGATGAGAAGAAATCCAAGAAGAAGGAATAGATCTGCACTATTAAGGTCTCTCAGAGATATAGCAAGGAGACGTAGGAGGTGAAAATACCTCTACTATGGTTAAAAATTATTATTAGATGAGAAGCATTGTAAGTATGACAGGATTCATCATATTGAGAAGATGGCATCATGTGAGAAGCATACGATTAAAGCAAAAAAGAACTCGCGCCATCATTATAGAAGCTTGAAAGGATAGTTGAAGTAGAATTTTACATGGTTGTAGCAGTCATCATAGAAAGGAAGTAGCTCATAGTAACCTCATTGAAAGCATAAGTAGTATATATGGTTGGAAGATAGTCATCCGGCATGATAGAAGATAGAAAGAATTGATCATACATCATCATCATTAGGAAGGAACATTTGCAATATGAGGATAATCAGGATCATCCATTGGAATCTTCACTAGAAGGTGTTGATTTGTTAGTAGCTTGGGAGGTACTCCAAGCCCTAGGGTTTGGGGTTTAGAGGGCAAAGTGCCACAAGCGTCTGGGCTTGGAAACCAAGGTTGAGGTTTTGCACCCATCGTGATTTGGGCCAAAACCATGGACATATTTCGACATCTAATGGATGAGGATGATAGCTCTTGTCGAGATGAATCTGAGACAACGAAAAATCATCCAATTCTGAGTTGTAGAAATGGAGATTTGAATTTTTGAAGTCTAGAAGTGAGTTTGCACAAAATGAGTTGAGGTCGGCCTAATGATAATAAGCCTCTTGGCAGCTTGTCAAGCCCTATGTTGGACGTTGGAGGAAGCCCTTCTTATGTATATAAATAGGAGGTGAGATGATGTCATTTGTAGTATCCATCTTGTGCAACACAAGGGCAGCGTAGAAGAGGAGAAAGCAGCTCGTTGGAGGAGAAAGGGATCTCTGTTTGGATGCAGGAGAAGAGGCAGACCAACGAGGAATATAAGGGTTATTTGGGAGCCTTTTGTGACTCCGTGGAGGGTTGTCTCACCCTACAAATAGGCCGAGTATGGAAAGGGAAGGACGCAGGTCTGTTGTGGTAGAAATAAAGTGAGGAAACTCTGTTTTGTGTGGGTCGTAGGTACAGGAAGGTAGTTGTGGTAGGCCGCAGGCCATACCACCACAAAAAAGTGCCTACGCGGGGTTGTTTTGAGGTTGATATATGCCCAAGACAGCAGCACACAAGGAGGGTATCCTTCCATGGTGAGGCCGCAGTAAATTAAGGGTTGTTTGGGTGATGTTATAAGGGTTGTTGCAGCGTGCAAGTGCCCTAACCAGGAACAGTCTATGACAGCGGTGAAACAACAGACTTAGGGACAAGTTTTCCTTGTGTTGGGTCAAAGGATTGACCAGTTTTGGATCAGTTTTATGAGCAGCCTACAAGTGCCATGTGTTGAGGTGAAATTAAGCAGTTGGAGACCTCAACTAAGAGCAGAAATTATAGTGAAGTGTTGGGTGCCATTGGACTAGTGGAGGGCAACATGTTGGGTACCCAAAGTAGCCCTAGACTAGCAGTCTTGAAGTGACAAAGACAGTTGAAGTTTGGGTAAAGTTTGGAGCCTAAAGTGCAGCACTTTAAGAGACAAAAGTGACTGCTAGATTGGCAGATTGGAGCTCAGGTATTGGCTAGCCTAGAGAGCAGATTGGATCAGCCTGTGTTCATTGTAGCAGATGTGACTTGCAGCAGTGATAGTTGGTGGCCCTTCTGGAATCTCTATGTGTTGTCCTTTGAAGGACTAAGGGGCAACTAGAGAGCAGTATGGAAGCGAAAGACTGACAGGACAATATACGACATAGAGTTGCAGCGAAGATTGTCATTGTATCTTATATTCCATATATTGTTGTATTATTCGGATTCGTTTCATATAACAAAGATTGGGTTGTGCATTATTGTAGAATATTTGTTAAAAATTGTCTACACTCGTGCATGTGTGATTCACTGCTTTATATATTCTATTGTGCAAAGTTGTTCTTGCTAAGATTCTTGGTTTGGTAGCATCAGAGATTCTAAGATTCTAACCTAGATGCAAGATCATGGGAAATTCACCAGAAGGTTCACCTCTATTTGAAAGAAGCAAGTGTCGCGCTGATCATTCCACCATGTGTGGGATCTATGGTTTAGAAAGATGATGATATGATGACAAACGAGTGCAGCACGTCAAGATGATTGAAATACTTTCAAGCAAGGAAAGGAAGTTGTCGAAAGAAGTCTAGAGGACCAAAGGGAGAAAAGAGGTATGTATATATTTGATAGATTAAGTCGTGTCATCATATAGTTGCAGATAGCATGGGTGAATGCTCTATCTCATGAGCATGATTAAAGAAAAGGAATCTCTTCCTTAGGTAAGATGCATGAAGGCATATGTCTTGAGCTAGTTCACATATTTACAAGATGAAATCAACATGATAAGTCCTCATATGGAATATGAGGTGGTTGACAAAAATGAAGGAACTATGTATAGAAGTTCCTAGGAAGCAATATGTGAAGAAAGGAAGAAGAGTTCGTGAAAGGTGCAACTATAGTCACATAAGATAAGTAATCAACATCCTATGACTAGAAGAATTGGCTATGACATCTACATAGAGAAGGTATGAAGACTCTGATGAAGTTTGTAAAGGAAGGAGACCCTTGACATTGAATGTCTTGGGGATTTGTTTATGAATGTGCAAGATGTTGATGTTGCAAGCAAGCAGATGTCATGATGAAAGGCCATCATAAAAGGTAACGTTGATTTGATATTCATTTTTATTTTTAAACAACTTCTAGTTGGATTGATATAGGGCTACCGAAAGGGAGATGTAAATGTCACCTACAACTTGTACTCATGGGAATGGATGGAAGATCTTGAAAGAAACATGACTTGGAAGAGGTAGCTATATGAAGGAAAACCAGATGTGGACTGGAAGATCACTTTCCGATGAAAAGAAGGATGACATGACTATTGGTTCAACCCTATGGTTCATTGAAGGAAAGTGATGGATGATCGATGCCCTACAAAAAAAAACTAAGAGATGAAGGATCCATGACGAAGAAGATGAAGTTCATGACATCAAAAGGAGGAGCCCTACAAGCAGCTAATAGTACCATGATCTCCACCAGAGAGCAGAGAGATGCTATTAGAAACAAGTCCCTAGTTAAGAGGGAGCTTGGACAGGTCCCTGGATAAGAAGGAGCTTGGACAAGTCCCTGGATAAGAGGGAGCTTGGATATAATCCTTTTAATAGGAATGAGTATATCCTCCCTAGTTGAGAGGGAGAGATAGACACATCATTCTTGTCTTCATATGAAGAAAGAATGGAGGATTGGGTAAGCATCTGAGATTGATTCTAATACTCTTTGAGGATGTGGTAGGGCACCCAAGATGTAAGAGTAGTCAAAGAGGAAATTCCTTGAGGATGTGTTATTCCAAGATAGGATTATGAATACCTCCCTCGCTAAGAGGGAGTGTTGAAATATGTAACTAGGTTTGGTCTTCATAATGACATATGTAATCATTGTTGAAATATGTAACTAGGTTCGATCTTCATAATGACAGATGTAATCATGATTTTATGTATTTAATGAAAAAGAGAAAAATAAATTTATTATTGTAAGTCTTGAGGCATGGGTTTCATGCTCAAGATAATTTATTTATAGGTCAAAGCACCCATGGAGCCATTGAGACATTGTCATGTATGAATGACCCATTTGGGAATGTTACATATTGTAAAGAAAAAATTATTGAGCCATAATCAAGTCAAAAGACCCTCCAAGACCTCATCATGGCACAAAGTTCAAGCCAGCCTAAAAAAACTTCTAGTCGGCCTAGAGAGAGCAATTTGTACCCCTCACAAGCCTATTAAGTAAGAAGGAGCTCGACCTCATTTGGACTCACTCAAGCAAGTTCGACCTCCTCAATATCGAAGCTAGAGAAGGAAGAAGAAGGAGAAGAAGAACTAGATCAAAGTTTTTGGGCCTCTCTCTCTCTCTCTCTCGTGTTAGGGTTTCTACATTTGTTGGGTAGAAAAAATTTGTTGGACAAAAGAATTTTCTGAGCAGGACTAAGTTGCAGAAGAATGTGTTGGGCAGGTCTAAGTTGGAGAAGAATGTGTTGGGCAGGTCGAAGTTGCAAAAGAATTTGTTGGGTAGGTTGAATTTCCAGAGAGATCTGTTAGGCAAGTCAAAATTGCAGAAGTTTCTAGAATCAAGGTTTGACTTGGTCTTGGAGGGTCTTGGTCAAGAGTCATAGGCCTTGGAATTCATCAATTGAAGTTCTATAAGAAGAGAATAATTCTTGTGAGTTTTCCTCTCAGTTGGAGAGGTTTTGGCCCTGGCTGATCGCCTACATCTTGTGTCCTATTGTCTCATTGATTTTATTGTTTGGTAGTTGTTTGATGATAAAGAACACTAATAATAATCAAGTGTAAGAAGAAGTTAATCAAGTTTAGTAAAAATAAATCACAAGCTGTTATCAAAGAAGAGAAATCACATAATCGGGTTGCCCCTAGATTTCTCAACAATCATGATTTTATGTATTTAAAGTAAAGAGAAAAATAAATTTATTATTGTCACTCTTCAGGCATGGGTTTCATGCTTAAGGAAAAAATTATTTATAAGTCAAGCGCCTATTGAGTGCTTCTAGGGTTTTTCATTGAGTCTACAAGTCAATTGAGTCATTGTCATGTATGGAAGACTCTTTCAGACATGTTACATATTGTAAAGAAAATTTATTTGAGTCGAATAGAGTCAAAGACCCTCCAAGACCTTTTCACGATGCAAGCAACGAGTCGGCCTATCAAACAATGACAAGTTGGCCTAGGTACAGTGACAAGTCGGCCCACAAGCAATGACAGGAAACCTATATAAAGAGAGCTCGACCTCATTTGTAAGGGCATCAATCAAGTTCATGGAAGCACAAGAAGAGCAAAGGATACCTAGCAAAGGGAAGGAGAATCTATGGAAGAGGAAAGCAAAGTATTTAATAATTGTTATTGGGCTATACACCTCACACGTGCGAAATATTTAGGGCTATTTTCTGCTACAGAAGTACTAAATTGCAATCACACAAGGAAGTCGAGATTTGCCTCTAAAGAAGTCTCAATTGCAAGTCGAGTTCCCTAGGAGAAGAAGTCGTCCCAAGTGAAGGAGAAATGTGATATGATGTTATACAGATGGGTTACCAATCCGACTTTTCATATCATAAATTCTTCAAATTGAGAACGACCAAGTACCATTATGAATACCTCCCTAGTTAAGAGGGAGTGTTGAAAAGTGTAACTAGGTTTGGTCTTCATAATGACATGTAAATGTGATTTTATGTAATTGATGTAAAGAAAAATAAAATTATTTTTGTAATGCTTGTCTCATGCATTTCATGAGCAAGGAATTTAATTTTTAGTGATGGCTTCCATTGTGAGCCTTTAGAATTGGTCATAAAGTCAAGGAGAGTCAATGTCATGTATGAAGGACCCTTCTTTGGCATGTTACATTTTGTATGAGTCATTAGATAAGTATAAATAGCCCTCCAAGACCAAGCTAAGTCTCCTCCTACAAGTCGGCTTCAAAGGATAATAATATCTTCGTAAGAGGACACGTCGGTTCACCACATGTCATGTCGGCTAATTAGCATGGGCAACAACTATAAATAGGGCAGCTCGGCCCTATTTCAGAGACACAATTTCAGGCAAAATTTCAGCCATCTATTGGTCGAAAGTGTGAAGTATAGCAAGGAAGCCTAAAGATCAGCAAAAGGAGAAGGAAGTTCAGCTAAGTTCTAAGCTTCAGGTTTTGGGTTTGTTTTAGGGTAGTGTTGTTGTCACATGTGTGAAGAAAGAAGAGACCATCTGTTGCAGTAAGGCCGAGTTCCAAGGTAACCATATTGAAGTCTTAAGGAAAGTCGAGTCAAGCTAAAAGGAGATTCCATCACAAGTGAAGTAAATCAAGGCATAAGAAAAAGTCTTATGTACAAGTTAAGATTTCTAAATTAGGATTGCAAACCTAATTCTAGGAGGTTGAAGGTTTGAAGCAGAAGAAGGTCGAAATAGAAGAGGAGACAAGACAAAGGAAGGAGTACAAGGTTGACTATCATCAAGGGAACTTGTGTCTTGCTATTGGATTGGAAAATAGGTCAAGGGTCTTGGTCTTGGTATTCGTCAATTGGAATCTCTATAAGAAGAAGAATTTGTTCGGGTTTTCCTCTCAAAGATTGAGAAGTTTTGGCCCTGCTGATAGCTAAAATTCTGTGTCTCTTGTCTCTTTATGGTTTATGCATTGGTAACTGTATGATGAAGAAGAACACTAATAACCTAAGTAAAAGAAGATCCTAATCTAAAGAAGTAAAAATCACTCACAAGCAGTTACTAATTGAAGAGAAATCACTTAATCTCTATGCCCTATATTTCTCAACATGGTATGAGAGTTAAGGTGACTAAGTCAAGGAAGGGCATCTTATCAAGGGACACTCAAGGATCAAATCTCAAGGAAGACATCAAAGCGAAGATCATCTTGAAGTCAAAGGAAGAATCATAACCCTAGATCCAAAGAAGTCTACAAAGAAGTATTGGGATCATCATCAAAAGGGAGAAGGGAAAAGCCCTACATCATTCAAGTTAAAGTGTTTTGAAGACTATTCATCCAAAGGAAGCTAGATCAAAAGGCAGTGTCATCTCACTCTCTATGGGATCAAGGATCATTCTTGAAGAAAACTACCTTCATCAAGGAGAAGTTTTCTATCCTCTATATCATCGACAACATCAAGGAAGCAGCAAGAAGAAGGAGCATCCTATCAAGTAAGTATATTTATGTCCACATCTGAATTTGTCAAAATGTCTTTTTGCAAGGAAAGCAACAAATTGGTTGGGCCTAAAAATTATCTTGCATGGAAGAAAAGGACAGATCTGAATCTCATTGAAAATGAGGTTATGGAACATGTCAAAGGTCCTATCACTAAACCAAGAAAGGAAGATGCTCTACCTCTTGCCAAGTATATGAAAGGGGAAGTTAGGGCTCAAAGGATTCTCACAGAATCCATCAAGGATCCCCTCATCCCATATGTATCTAAACTCAAAACTTTTAAAGAAATATATGATAGACTAGTAGAATTGTATTCCGTAAGCACTGCAGGGGAAGTTATCTCTCTAAGACAAGAACTCTACAAGCTGAAGATGTCAAAAGAAGAAGGAATAGCCTCATACTTTATGAGGATATCTATGATCAAGGATCAACTTCAAGATCTAGGAGAAGTAATGTCTGAAATGGAAATGGCTACAATTGTACTAAATGCACTGCTGGAGCAGTGGGATAACTTTACTTCAAGTATTTATGGGAAGAAAAAAGCTACTACATTCCATGAACTGTGGTCACTATGCAAGATTGAAGAATCTAGGCTAAAGGCAAAATCTGATGTAGGATCAGGTGAACAAAATCAGGCATATGCGGCAGTGACAAAAAGAAAAGGGAAATTTGGAAAGTTTGGTCCTCAGAAAAAGAAGAAGAACATGGCTACAATACAATGTTATGGGTGTCAAGAATATGGGCACTTCATGAGAGATTGTCCTAAGCTCAAGAAGGACAATAACAAAAGAGGAAGATGTTGAAAAGTGTAACTAGGTCGGTCTTCATGTTGACTATGTAATTATAGAAGTCAAAATAATAAAATGTATTTTTGTTGAGCAAGATTTATTAAGTAGATAGACTTCTTCTTGATGTCTATTAGGTTTGAGTCTTCTAGGCATAGAATATAATTAAAGTGTCATGTATATATATATATGAAGGATCTAGTCATCAGTATATGCTCCAGATCTTGTCATGAGCCTTGTCACACGTCCAAGAATCTATGGAAGAATGCCTACAATCAGACCTCTCTCAAACGTTGGAAAAAGAAGCTATTATAATATGTTAAAGTCGGCCAACATTCAGTTGATAAGTCGGCCTTCAAGCCTAATGACAGGTCAGCCTAAAAACAGATCAATCACCAATATAAATATCAGTTTCTGGGGCTCATTTGAAGATAAATTTTTCGGTTAACACAGTGACAGTTTGCGGACATCCAAGAGAGAGCCTTTGCAGATTCTTAAAGGTGGTTTCAGTGCGGATTTTTGGGAACGTGTTTCAGTGCAAAGGTTGAAGAACTTCAGCGATGATTACATCAACGTTGAAGTTGTGTGGATCAATCTGAAACAATAAGTGCGGATACTTGAAGTATAATAAGTGTCGGTTTCTCCAAGTGTAATTGCTTATTTCAAGAAGCAGTCATAAGGTGGCATTTGCGGATGTGTCATAGCCTATAGTTCGGATACTAGAACAAGAAAAAGGTGCAAGTATAATACTACTGTTTTATGTTCTCCGAGTTAAGCAAAGATCCTGAAGTATATAAAGTTTAAGGACAGTTTGACTAAAGGCTACGGTTCAGAACAGTAAAGACGAAGAAAGGAAGGTATAAAGAGAAAGCATTCTAAAAGAAGAATAAAAGTGAGGAAGGTAAATATGTGATTTACCTTCCCAACCACAATACAACAAGAAAATCTTGGAGACCAAGTTCTCTAGTGCATAACAGAAGAGATCATTGAAGAAGAGAAGAATCAAGTTTGAAAGGGCAATGAAAAGATCTTGGAGACATTCCTAAGTCTAGGGTCTGAGTCTGGGTCATGGTACTTGTCATTTGAAGATCTATAAGAAGAATTATTTGCAGGTTTTCCTCTCCAATAGGGAGAGGTTTTTCCCTGGCTCTAGGAGCCTAATTTTGTGTCTCGTGCATTTTGATAATTGACTTGATGAAAGACTAATTAAGCTAAAGAAAGAAAGACACAAGTAACTCAAGCAAGGTCACAAATAATTATCAAGAAGAGAATTTGTAATAATCTCCAGCCCTCCAAATTCTCAACAGAAGAGAAGAAGCCCATATCACCAAGGAAGTTGGGGAAGCTGAAAAGAAGAAGTCCAAGAAGGAGGAAGTAATAAATATCCACTATTGAGATAGTTTTCCTCACATAAGTTTTTTTCAAGTTCCTAAGTCTTCAGTTGTAAGATGTGACTAACATGAGTTAATAAGTAAAATAATGAGATGCATCAAGGCATCATAGAAGCATTGAAAACAAGAGCTCGAGACATCATCATAGATATGCATGAAAGATGGTTAGAATCTATGGAAGTCAAGGATATAGCTCTTGGGATTCTCATTGAAAACATAAGTGGCAAGGTCATCTAGTACAAGGTTTATCATACATTTGTCAAAAAGGTTTAAACATCTGTTGATAGGGATACTTTAGATCCTCAATATTCTATGATGGAATCTTCATTGAAAGGTTCACCGATCATGAGGGGAAGCAAGTGTTTCATCAAGAATTCCAAACTAGTGGAATTCATGGGATGATGGTATGATGATAAAAAAGGTAAAGCGGGTCAAGGGATTGAAGCTCTTTGAATTAAGGTAGTTGTTGTAGGAAGTCTGGATGACCCAAAGTAAAATGAGGTATGTATGTTTCATTTGATAAAATTTGGAGTCATGTCACATGGTTGCAAGTAATATGGATCAATGTTCTATCTTGAGACCAGGATCAAAAGAAAAAGGATCTCCTCCTCTAAAAGAATGCAGCAAGGCATGGGTCACACACATTGTCTAGAAGAAATCAACATAATATGTCCTCATCTGAAAAATGAGGTGGTTGACAAAATTGGAGAAACTATGAGCAAAATTTCCTGGAAGAAAATGTGTGAAGAAAGAAAGGAAGAGATCATGCAATGTGCAACTATGAAGGTTATCAACATCCGAGAACTGAAATATTTGACTATGATATCTCCCAGAAAGATATGAAGACTCTAGTGGAAGTCTGAAAAATATGGAGACCCTTGACAATGGATATCTTTCGAAGATGCGTCAATATGTATGCAGGATGTTGATGCAAACTAGAAGATGTCATGATGAAAGACCATCACAAAGGTAGTTTTGATTTAATTTCCTATTCTTGAATGATATCTGGATGGGCTTATGCAGGGCTGCCAAGGGAAGAGCTATGAATGTCTTCCAGCAATGATAACCATGTAGTAGGATGGAAGATCCTTAAGGAGACATGACATGAAGAAGGCAACATGGAATGAAGTAAGGCTAGATATGGGCTAATGGATCACTTTCCAATGAAAGGAATGATGACATGGCTCAAAGATGAAAGTGATGGATGGTCTATGCCATATGTAGAAGTCCCAAACATGAAGCCTCCTAGAAAACGAAAAAGAAGTTCATGACATCGTGAGAAGGAGTTCTTCAAGCAGTTGCTTGTCCCATTATCTCCACCTGAGGAGCTGCTATATGTCCTTAATTAAGAGGGAGCCTGGAAACAAGTTTCTTACTTGGTAGAAACTTGGAGCAAAATTCCTAAGGTAAGAGGGAGGTTAGGTACATTCCTTCAGTAAGAATGAGTACATTCCTTTACTGGAATAGATATGTCCTCCCTAATTAAGAGGGAGAGATAGACACATCATTCTTGTCTTCACTTGGGAAAACATAATGGAGGATTGGGTAAACATCTGGCATCTGATGCTCTTTGAGGATGTATTAGGGCATCCAAGATAAGAGTAGTCGTTGAGGACCAGTATTCTTTGAGCACTGGGAATCCAAGATAAGAATAGTCCTGGGGGAACACACCCTGAGAACCCGGGTATGGTATGTTCCAAGAGAGACAATGATGAGGGTGTCTATACATCATTGGTCTCGCCAACATTGTGCTCAGATCTCGTGGAGAGATAGAGTTGTTAGTCAAGGCCTTGCTATGTGACAATGTTGGTTGATATGATGCTATACAGTTGGGTTACCAATCCAACTCTTCTTATGAGAAATTCTTCAAATTGAGAATGACCAAGTACCATTATGAATACCTCCCTAATTAAGAGGGAGTGTTGAAAAGTGTAACTAGGTTCAATCTTCATAATGACATATGTAAATGTGAATTTATGTAAATGATGTAAACAAAAATAAAATTATTTTTGTAATGCTTGTCTCATGGGTTTCATGAGCAAGGAATTTAATTTTTAGTAATGGCTCCTATTGTGAGCCTTAGAATTGGTCATAAAGTCAAAGAGAGTCAATGTCATGTATGAAGGACCCTTGTTGGGCATGTTACATTTTGTATGAGTCATTAGATAAGTATAAATAGCCCTCCAAGACCAAGCTAAGTCTCCTACAAGTCGACTTCAAAGGATAATAATATCTTCATTAAAGGACACATCGGTTCACCTCATGTCATGCCAGCTAATTAGAATGGGCACTAACTATAAATAGGGCAGCTCGGCCCTATTTCAGAGACACAATTTCAGGCAGAATTTCGGTCATCTATCAGTCTAAAGTGCGAAGTACAGTGAGGAAGCCTAAAGATTAGAGAAGGGAGAAGGAAGTTCAACGAATTTCTAAGCTTCAGGTTTTGGGTCTGTTTTAAGGTAGTGGTGTTGTCACATGTGCGAAGAAAGAAGGGACCATCTGTTGCAGTAAGGTGGAGTTCCAAGGTAACCAGATTGAGGTCTTAAGGAAGGTTGATTCAAGCTAAAAGGAGACTCCATCACAAGCGAAGTAAATCAAGGCATAAGAAAAATTCTTATGTACAAGTTAAGATTTCTGAATTAGGATTGCAGACATAATTCTAGGAGGCCGAAGGTTTGAAGCAGAAGAAGGTCGAAATAGAAGAGCAGTCGAGACAAAGGAAGGAGTACAAGGTTGACTATCATTAACGAAACTTGTGTCTTGGTCTTGGTATTCGTCAATTGGAATCTCTATAAGAAGAATAATTTGTTCGAGTTTTCCTCTCAAAGAGAGAGGTTTTGGCCCTAGTTGATAGCCAAAATTCTGTGTCTCTTGTCTCTTTATGGTTTATGCATTGGTAATTGTTTGATGAAGAAGAACACTAATAACCTAAGTAAAAGAAGATCCTAATCTAAAGAAGTATAAAGCACTCACAAGCAATTACTAATAGAAGAGAAATCATTTAATCTCTATGCCCTAGATTTCTCAACACGATACACCTCACACGTGCAAAATATTAGGGCTATTTTCTGTTGCAGAAGTACCGAATTGCAATCACACAAGGAAGTCAAGATTTGCCTCTAAAGAAGTCTCGATTGCAAGTCGAGTTCCCTAGGAGAAGAAGCCATCCCAAGTGAAGGAGAAAAAGAGGGTAAAAACACCTTATTCTTCTACATGTGCATAAACTAGGGTTTCTACAGGAGCCAAAATTTGCAGTCCCAGTTGCAGGTCTGAAGTTGAGGTCGAAGCAAAAATTGTAGCAGTTGTGAAGCTGGATTGACTTGTGTTGACTTTGCTAGAAGAAAGTTCTTCAAAGGAGAAGTTTGACTTGGTCTTGGAGAGGTCTTGGTCAAGGGTCATAAGTCTTGGAATTCGTCAATTGAAGTTGTAGACGAAGAGAAGAGTTCTTGCGGGTTTTCCTCTCAAGAAGAAATGTTTTGGCCGTGGTTGATAGACTATATCTTGTGTCCTCTTGTCTCATTGTTCTTTATTTTTTGGTAGTTGTTTGATGATAAGAACAAAATAATAATCAAGTTGAAAAAGAAGTTAATTAAGATAAGTAAAAAGATATCACAAACAATTATCAGAGAAGAGAAATCACATAATTTGTTGCCTCTAGATTTCTCAACACTTCCTTCTTAGATTTGAACTTCTTTTCTTCCTTGATCAAACTTCCTTTTGCTTGTAAGTGAGTGATCTTCAAATGAGGTCGATATAACACTTATATATACCTTCCAAGGAGCTCAAATTATCATCATGAGGCCGACTTCACTTGTCTTGTAGGCCAACTTGTCCTTTGCTTAGGTCGACTTGTCTTGGAGGGATTTTGACATATTTGCGACTCAAATAATTTTTCTTGACATAATACAAGATGCCCAATGGGGTCTTTCATATATGACAACGACTTTGTTGACTAACTGATTCTATTACAAAACCTAGCACTCAATGGGTGCTTTACCTATAAATAAAATGACCTTGAGCATGAAACCCATGCTACAACAATAATAAATTTTCTTTATCAAATACATAAAATCATGATTACATAGGACATTCTGAAGACCAAACCTAGTTACACATTTCAACACCCTTGCCTTTGAAAGCAACCAACTTAGAGGAAAGAACGTGCTCAAACCCGTTTGTGAAAAAGAAATGTTGGCTATACTACATGCAGTTAAAAAATGATGTCCTTGCCTAATAGGAAAACACTTCAAAGAAAAACAAAACATGATAGTTTGAAGTACTTCTTGGAGCAATGATTATCTTCAGAGGAGCAACAAAAATGGGTTACGAAGACACTTGGTTATGACTTGAAATTATCTACAGAAAAAGAAAGACATAATATGATGGCAGATGCACTCTCAAGGAAAGGAGAAGAAACGAAGGGTTTACAACGTGTTATTTCTTTTCTGCAATATGATTGGGTGGAAGAAGCAAGGACGAAATGTATGCAAGATCATTCAAAAACTACAAGAGGACCCAATTGCATTGGATAAATGTGTGCGGAAGAATGATCTATTATGGTATCAAGATCACTTATATTTATGTAAGAATCCCCAACTCAAACAAAAGGCCCTTTTGGAATTGCACACTTCTCCTATAGGAGGATATTCAGGGGTCTTGAAAACTTACCACAAGACCAAGAAGGATTTTTTCTAGGAAGGTATTAAAACTAATGTTCAAAAGTTTGTGGTTGAATGTGTGTTTTTCCAACAGTAAAAGAGAGAGATAATCAAGGCCATGGGTCTCTTACAACCGTTAGCTATAGCCTATACCAAGTTAACGTTGAGAAGAAGTTCCAATGGACTTTATTACAAGTTTACCAAAATCTGAAGGAAAAATGTCATTATGGTAGTAATAGATCAAATGAAAAAGTATGCCCATTTTCGCTCTCTTTCTCATCCTTTTAAAGCAAGTATAATGGCAATAGCATTTATGGAAATAGTCCAAAAGCTACATGGAATTCCAAAGATTATTGTAAGTGTAAAAGATTCAATTTTCACTAAAAATAATTTCACTGAATTATTTTTTTGTTTGGGTAGTAAATTGGCTCACTGCTCATCTTACCATCCTCAAGTCGATGGGAAATCTAAGCTTGTAAATAAATGTTTAGAAGATATCTTCATTGCTTTGCATCTAGTAAACAAACACAATGGGTCAAGTGGTTGTCCTTCACAGAATGGTGGTAAAACACATCCTTCCATAATTCATCAAAAATGTCCTCATTTATGGCACTTTATGGATATCATCCTCCACCCATCACATCACCCTTGAAAGGGATTGCAAAGGTTCAAATGGACGAACACATTGGGTACCAACAAGAGGTTCTAAAACTATTGAAACACACCTTGGTTATTGCACAAAATAGGTTGAAACAACAAGCAGCTTGTTAAATTTTGCAAGTTTGAAATTAATTATCTTAGATCTTCAACAGTTAAGTGGCGACAGTAACCAATAACCATATAGAAGACAGTCAATGAACAGTAAGACAACGGATTTGGTCCAAGACCAGTGAAAAACCCCACTATGGGGGAAAACTCTTTAATAATATTCTTCTATTAGATCTTCATCAAATGTTCAGCAAAGATACATAAGCAGAGTACAAAACCCTTTTCTCAATGACAACAACATTACCCCTTTAGGATAGTGTTATGAATAAAATATATATAAAAATAACACATAATATAAATAACAATAATAATGATTAATGTTTAATTAACTAATAGTTAGTAATGAAGAGTCATGTCTCTAAGGACATGACCGTTGTGAAGAAGTACCTTCCTAGGGTATATAAGCAAGCTCTCATCCTCATTGTAATCATCTTACATCAATTCTTGTATATACAATAATCAATATACAATCACATGTCTTACAATGAACATTTACGTCTTTAAAGTATTTTAAAGATTTTCGCTGCATATATGACTTTTGGTCGTTACATTGGTATTAGAGCCACGTTGGCAGATCCCAGCCTTTGGCCATCAACTTGTTGTCGCAACTAAAGCATTTCGCTACACGAGTTGGAGTTTCTCCATTTTCAGTGAGGCCCTTGGCCACTTAATATATATATATATATATATATATATATATATATATATAATTAAAAAAAAGGCCTTTGGTCATTGACATTTCGATTACTTTAGTAAAAAAAATATAGTCCGATGTAAATTTTGAAGGAGAATATTCATATATATAAAAAGGTTCTGCATTATTGATAAAAAGTGCATGATAAAGTCAAGGGAATCTTTCCAAATATCTTTAAAACTATACGTAAGAGAAGACAGAGTAGATAAGATTATCTTGATTCTTCATTAAGTGGTTTACAAGCTCGTGGTTTTAGCAACCCATGGTAATTGCCCATCGTATTTTCCAAGGTAAAAGAAGAACAAAAGGAATACAAAATCTCTTTATGTGAATAGTAAGTTTTACTTTTTACATGGAGAAAATTAACCGATTCAAAGGCACGTAAGTGGACATATATTTTATATTATACCCCAAAGAGGTAAAAACCACGTTTCACTAAGGTTGTAAATTTCCCAAAAAAAAATAATAAATAAATATTATAAATAAATATAGAAAAAAAATTATTAAACAAAAAACAAAATAAAGTTACAAAAATTTTAAAAAAAATTAAAAATTAAAAATAAAAATTATAAAAAAAGAGGGTTTAAGGCAAAAAAAATAAAAAATTACCAAGGAAGGTTATCAAGTCAAGAAAAATGGAGCCTAATTTGAAAATAATGAAGTAGTCAAGATGAGTCCCACAAAACAATCACTATTTTGGACTAAATGCCCACTTTGTTTAAACAAAATTGGATATACTTATATTAAAAAAAATGCAATTTAAGATGTCCAAGGTATGGAAGATTATTTAGTTCAAAAGAACATCAAGACAATAAGCAGATGCAAATAAAACAATTAAAGGAAGAAATCACAAAACTTCAACAAAAGAATGAAGCATCGGAGAACAAATATAAAGATTTCGAAGGTTGGTTTCATGAAAAATCAACAGAAATTAATGAAGAGATTTTGTGCCTAAGAGACCATAATCAAAAATTACTTGAACAAATCAAGAAATCTAAGGTTAAGAAACAGAGACTAAAACAAGAAAAAGAAAACTCCGACGAAGCTCAATGAAAGTCTATCAGAGAAGGAAGAGGAAAAATTACGCTTAAAGAACCTTAATAAAAAAATATTAGAACAAATCAAAAGTATAAAAGATAAAGAGAAGGATATCAAAGACAAAGTCAACGATTCAAAATACGAAGAGTTTTTACGCTTAAGGAATCATAACCAAGCCCTTCTTATGCAAATAAAGAAGCTTAAAAGCGACAAGAAGTCACTAAATGACAAGTTAGAACAGCTTCAAGAATAAGTATTGAAGTCTCCAATTGCAACAGTCCAAGTCGAAAATAAAGGAACAGATAACGATCCAGTTAATATCACAACTCTAGAAAAAGATAAACTAATTGAACTGAAAATGGACTCAAAATTTGTAGTTCAAACGATGGGCATTCCAAGTGAAGATTCTATAACCAATGATGTACCTAAAGTAAATCAGGAAATTACCACACAAACATTAAAGGAAGATCAAACAAAAACAACCCTTTATTTACATCCCAATCACAAGAATAGATACCTCAATCGATCTACGAAGTTATATCATTCAGAACATAAACGACAGATTTATGTACCAAGGAATACTGAAGTTTGCAGAATCCAATCCTACGATAACCATTCATAACAAAATTTCAGTATAGGTTAACCTAGGATCGTCCGATCCATTCTCAGTACGACAATTTTGTCTATCACTCAAAGAATCATATTGTCTTGTATCAACGAATATGAAAGTTCAAAGATGAAAAGACATTTGAAAAAAAAAATGAGATCAAGCCTTTCATCAGTAAGTTTTGAGGACAAACCTTTTTGAAGAGGAAGGCAATGTTATAAATACAATATATATATAAATAACAAAATAATGTAAATAACAATAATAATGATTAATGTTTAATTAACTAATAGTTAGTAATGAAGGGTCGTGTCTCTAAGGACATGACCGTTGTGAAGAGGTAACTGCCTAGGGTATATAAGCAGGCCCTCACCCTCATTGTAATCATCTTACATCAATTCTTTTATATACAATATTCAATATACAGTTACATGTCTTACAATGGTCATTTATGTCTTTGAAGTATTTTAAAGATTTCTATTGCGTATACGAATTTGTTTGTTACATTGGTATCAGAGTGTAACTAAACTTTGTTAGTTAAATTGGTATTGAAGCATATACGAACCTTGTTCGTTACATTGGTATCAGAGCGTAATTGAACTTTGTTAGTTACATTGGTATCGGAGCATATACGAACCTTGTTCCTTATAGATAGATCTTCCGAAGAGTGAGATCTGATCACAAATGTAGAATAACAGATCCTTCAATCCGTCAACAAAGATTACAAGTACGAGAAGAAGATTAGCGTTCACGAATGGGATAGACAAGTCTCCAGATGCATGTTAGAAATCCAAGACAATACACCTTCACAATAAGATGATCTGGCCACAAATAATAAGTAAATATCCTCCAAATGCAAGAGGATGAGACTTGTAATATGAGATCTGCAAAAACTGATACAAGGGAGACCTGCCAATGATGATAAGAGATTTGCCAATGATAATAAGAGATTTGTCACTGATAATCAGATCTGCCAATGATGATAAGAGATTTTCCACTGATAATCAGATTTTTCGTTGATGATAAGAGATCTGCCACTGAAAATCAGATTTGTCGCTAATGATAAGAGATCTGCCACTGATAATCAGATCTGTCGTTGATGATAAGAGATTTGCCATTGATAATCAGATCTTCCAATGATGATAAGAGATCTGCAAATATGTAATAGATCTGCTACTGGTAATAAGAGATCTTCCAATCTACAATAGAGCTACTACTTATAATAAGAGAGATAAATTACTAATGCAAGGGCTTGATCACCAATGCGAGAGCTAGATCACCAAAGCAAGAAAGAGAGAACTCGATGTGTTGCAAATGAAGGGTTTTCTTCAATATATAGAAATCTTTGTGGCAAAATCCCTTCCTCGAATTAAGTGTTTTGTAAGCTCCTAGAGTGATCCATTCAAATTAGATAACTTATGTGATTTTATTTTGCAGGTGTCTAATTGAATCACTTAAGAGATTTTATTTGGCACATGTCTAATCTCTTTATAAAATATTTTTGAAATAAATTTTGATCTTATGAAAAATAATTTTCTCTTGAGAAATAATTCGCTTCAAGGGTGAAAGGAATTAATCACATAAAGTGATTTCTAGGGAAATTTCTCCCTAGTAGCTCAAAAATTCAACACTACCTCTCAACTAGGTCGGAATTTCCATCAATAAAGCCAAAATTATTGTACTTGTCAAATCATCATGACTCATGCTGAACATTCTCGAATCTAAAGAAGAATACTCACGGCAGGGGAGCTACTGCTACCACCCTGAATCCAATCTCAGCCAAATAAAGGCTAAGAAACCTTCACCAAGAAGTCTCAAGCTTCAACCTGGTCCAAATAATCATCGATAAGCCAAACGCTTCCACTTGGTATCAAGGAGTCACGTGCTTAAACCTGGAACAAATACCAACGAGGAGACTCATGCTACCACCCGGAATGAATATCACTTAGTCAATAAGACTAAGAACCATAATAGCTCAGCACATACGCTAAGAATCCACAATAGCTCAGCTCAAAGGCTAAGAATCCATGTTGTTCAAGAACACCAGCGTCTATGCTTTTCAAGAATACCAGCATCTTCGAACTTAAGCGAGATACAACTTACCATGACTAGTAAGGATCACCATCCGATCTCAAGCAGCCAACACCCATTGGCTAGATGGGTGGGAAACAATATGCATGACTAGGGTATACTCCTGATTAGAGGTCCCTCATCCCCAGGAACTCACTAGCTCAATTCCTCATCTCTGGGAGTTCAACCAGGGGGGAAGAGCAATCATCTCAGTGTTCTTGATCAACGGGGAAGAGCACTCATCTCAGTGTTCTTGATCAGTCGAGTCCCGAACCAGGAAGAGGTACATCCCTTAATCCAAGCATATCTCTGAAGACTAGAAATTTCTTCTTTGACAGTGCTTTGGTAAGTGTATCAGCAATCTACTCATCATTCCGAATATGGTGGAGTCTCACTGCTCCTCTCTATACCATGTCTTGAATGAAATGATATTTTCAATGTGCTTGGATCTGTCATGAAATACGGGATTCTCAGACAATCAGATCCCACTCATATTATCACAGAATATCACTGTAGTATCCAGGGCTTGCTCAAATAACTCTCCAAAGAGTTTTCTTAACCAGACAGCTTCACAACTAGCTAAGCTAGAAGAAATATACTCGGCTTTTGCAAAACTGAGAGCAATTGATTTATGTTTCCTGCTCATCCAAGAGATCATGGCAAATCCCAAACTAAAACAACATCTTGAAGTGCTTTTACTGTCCATCATGGCAGATCCCAAACTGAAACAACATCTTGAAGTGCTTTTATTGTCCACAATGTTGTCTGCCCAATCAGCATTAGTATAACTATGCAACTTCATGTTGCCAGCAATATATCAAAGACCGAAATTAATTGTCCCATGCAAATAACAATGCTTTGGTAAGTGTTTAGCAATCTTCTCATCAATCTGAATATGGTGGAGTCTCACTGCTCCTCTCTATACCATGTCTCAAATGAAATGATATTTTCAATGTTCTTGGATCTGTCATGAAATACAGGATTCTCAGACAATCGGATCCCACTCATATTATCACATAATATCACTATAGTATCTAGGACTTGCTCAAGTAAATCTCCAAAGAGTTTTCTTAACCATACAGCTTCACAACTAGCTAAGCTAGAAGCAATATACTCAGCTTCTACGGAACTGAGGGCAATTGAATTATGTTTCCTACTCATCCAAGAGATCATGGAAGATCCAAAACTGAAACAACATCCTGAAGTGCTTTTATTGTCCACAATGTTGCCTATCGAATCAACATCAGTATAACCATGCAACTTTGTTGAGAATTTGATAGGGCAGAGTTTAATTCAATTCTCTTACTTGATAACTGCTTGTGTTACACTTGTTATGCTTCTATTACTTAGATCTTATCTTCATTAGCTTATTATGTCTTTCATCAAGTCAATTATCAAAACACAAGAGACACAAAGTTTAGGCTCTTCAAGCCAGGGCCAAAACCTCTCCCTCATGGAGAGGAAAACCCAAAAGTAATTATTCTTATCTATCTTCAATTGACAAGTACCATGACCATGACTCAGACCCTTGACTCCAGTATGACACCAAGACCTTGTCACTGCTCATCTTGGCTTCTCTAGCTAATCCCTCCTTTCTGCACTGTACTACACCAACACTCGGAAACTCGGTTCCTAACCCTAAACAGTGAGCTCCTTCTTTGATTTTCTTGGTCTAGTCTCAGCGTCCTAGAGACCTCTTCATCAGCCTTCTTTTCTACACCCTTTGATGACTTGAACCAAGATCTTTGTCTTGCTGTAACACCCTTTCTTTTTGCTATGTATCCTTCAGCCCTTCACTGAGATATTACAAATATAGTTACCCATGATCGAGGCTTTGTATTGTCTCTTTCTTGCACTTCTTGCAATCTCCCTTTCTTCGTTGTCTAGTACCACAAGGAGACCCTTCCTCCGCACCCACTGTAGTCCTTGACCTTGTTGTGATTGCTCTCGGCTTATGTGAGGAGTGCGAGGTAAGATATACCCTAGACAGAGCTAGATCATCCCTTCCTTTCTTCATTGCTTATCCTTGTATCTTCGCACAAACTGCAGTCACCCTTACACACTTCTATTGCAGACCGAATTCCGAAATGCTTGATGATAGGTGAGGCCGCAGTCCCTTTATATATAGGGATTGTTTCCCATCTCTAGGCTGACATGATCTCATGAGTGTGAGACGACTTTATCAAGGAGACTTCTAGCATATTCTAGGTCGACTTCAAGGAGAATATTTGACAAGGTCGTGGAGCATACAAATTACATCAATATTTTGTCTTTACAAGGGTAACATCACTTCATATACATGACTCTAAATTATACATTTATGACAAGATGACAAACCCCTAAAGACATCAAGAAGAAGTCTTTGACCTATAATAAAATCTCCCTTGCTCATGAAACCCATGAGTCAAGCATTTATAAAATACATTTTATTATCTTTGTCTTCTTCATTACATAAATTCATAATTACTAGTCATTATGAAGACTGAACCTAGTTACACTTTCCAACAAACTTTATGTTTCCAGCAGTATATCGAAGACCAAAATTAATTGTCCTGTGCAAATATCTAAGCACATGCTTAGCAACAACCTAGTGATTATGTAAAGGCTTGGTCATGAATTGACTCAAGGTATCAGGACGAGTGTTCACTAGGAACAATGGAACATCAATGCTCCAATCAACTGATACTCAGATGGATCAAATAAATCAGGTCCAACTTCATCACCACAGAGTTTCTTAAAGTTCATCTCCATGGGAGTGCTCATGGATTTGCACTCTACCATTCCAAACATTTCCAATAGCTTTACAACATACTTCCTTTGGGAGAGAATAATTTCGCCAAGTCTCTGCCAGACCTCCAGGCCCAAAAAGGAGTGCATCATCCAAAGGTCTTTCATTTCAAATTCAGAGGCAAGCTCCCTCTTACACTAAATCATCAAAAGTTCATTACCTGTCAAAAACAGATCGTCAACATATAATACCAAAATCAAAGGCATACCTTGTACAACTTTGAAAGAGGTTTGGATCAGCACTGCTCCTCGTGAATCCCAACTTTACTAAGTAGTTGTCAATGCGAGAATACCAAGCCCTGGGGGCTTGCTTTAAGCCATAGAGTGCTTTCTTCAATCTGCATACATGGATTCTTCTGTCATGTACCTCAAAGCCTTGAGGTTGTTCAACATATACTTCCTCCTGAAGAGCACCATGGAGAAAAGTTGTCTTGGCATCCATTTGATGGAGAGTCCACCCTTGACTAGCAACAAAAGCAATAATAGAGCGAACGGTGGTATAGCGAGCAACACGAGCAAAGATGTCTTCATAATCAGTTCCCTTTTTTTGAGGGAATCCTTGAGCCACAAACCTTGCTTTATATTTTTCAATACTGCCATCCATGCCATGTTTTATTTTGAACAGCCACTTTGAAGTCACAATTGATTAGCCCTGAGGTCTAGGAACAACTTCCCATGCATCATTTTGCATAATGGATCCATATTCTTCTGTCATGGCATCCTTCCATACTTGGTGCTTTTCTGCTTCTTCAAATGATTGAGGTTCACTCTGTAAGATAAAACTCGTTGCAACAACATAGTTTTGATATCGACTGGGCCTCTTGCTTTCTCTAAAAGTGCCCCTAGGAGCAGTATGTTTTTCAACATCCTATAGAGTATTACGAAGCCATAGAGGCCTTTTCCTATATGGAGGAGGATCTAATGGATTCATAGGCTCAACAGGTTCATCTAGGTCCTCATGATCAAGTGCATGGGTAGAGGGATCCACATCACCATTTGTTTCTTTAGAAGAGATAGAAGGAGTACTGATTCTTAATTTTCAAGAGTTGCATCTTCATCAAATGTTACATCTCTGCTGAAGTTTATTGTTCTTTGACCAGGTGTATAAATTCTAAATGCTTTAGAATCTCATAATAGCCCACAAACATATTTTTCTTACCTGAAGCCTCAAGATTGTTCCTCTTTTCTTTTGGTACATGAAAATATACAGGACATCCAAAGATCCTTAAATGACTGACATCAGATTTCTTGCCTGTGAATACTTCTTCAGGAGTCTTGTCATGTAATGCTCGATGAGGAGTCTTGTTCTATACATATACGGCAGTGTTGGCAACTTCTCCCCATAGGAACTTTGGCACATTCTAATCATGTAGCATGGCACGAGCAGCGTCCATGATAGTTCTATTCTTTCTTTCTACCACACCATTTTGTTCAGGATTATATGTTACAATGGTCTCTTTCTTGATATCGGCTTCTCTACAAAAGTCAATGAATTCATTTGAAATGAATTTTCCTCCATTATCTGATCTGAAGACTTTGATTTTCTTTCCAATTTGATTTTCAATCAATGCTTTTAAAAAAAATTAAATATCAATGGCTTCATCCTTGTGCTTTAGAAAGTATAAGAATATCCACGCTTTTCTAAAGAAACCATCCACAAAGACGATATAATACAAATATCCACCTATGGATGTCATTGGCATAGGTCCACACAAATCTGAATGAATTTGTTGCAGGATGTCATGAGATTTGGTACTACTAGAAGGAAAAGGCCCTCGTTTTCTTTCCACTTTCACAACCAGGGCAAACACCATCATGTTTTGATTGGATTTCTGACATTCCATAATCCATCTTCTTTACTTTGGGCAGTGCCTTATAATGAAGATGAGCAAATTTGTGGTGCCATAACTCAATCTGATTGAAATTGCATTCTTGAGCCATATCTTTAATAGGTCTCCCATTGACCTTGTAAAGCCTTTCGATTCTCGATCCAAGAGTAAAAGCATTTTTCATGTTTGTTTTCTTTGGCCAGGTTAACACCTTTCCTTTTATAAAAGCCACCTTCATTCCTTTATCTTCTAGAGCTGATAAAGATACAAGATTTTTCTTTAGACCAGGTACATATAAAACATCTTGAAGATGAATAGTTTCTCCAAGATCCAAATGAAAAGAAAATGAACCAAACCCTTTTACAGGGTATGTATATCTCAAAGGATAATGTTTAAACCAGTCTCCCTCTCAACCAAATTAGAGATGACTTCTTTATAACCAGAGAAACGCCTAGAGGCACCACTATCCACTAACCAGCTATCTAAAGAATATGGAGGAAAAGCACTAGAAAAAGTTGAATCAGAAAGCACTCACAATGAGAAGCAGCAGCATTATCTTCATACCTTGTATTTTAGTATCTCTTTTGAGGACGAGGCTCTTGATCACGATCACTGCGATCATTGCTTCTTCCTTCATATCTTCTTCCTCCATAATTCCTCCTTTTTCGATGAGGAGACTGATTATTGTAGTTGTTGCTAATCCTTTGATTATAAGAGGATCTTCTTTCTGGACAATCTCGAGCATAGTGCCCATGCTTGCGACAATTAAAGCATTCAACATTCCTCATGCTCTTCTTGAAAAACTTGGGTTTGGACTTTGGCTTAGAAGATTTGGCAGCGGAGGCAAATGGTTTTCCTTCTTCATGTCTTTGAATCTTGCCATTGATTCTTCCTGCTTACATCTTCCAATCAATTCATCAAAAGTTGGCAAAACATTGTTATTGTTGGTAGTAGTAATGAATACTTCCCAAGTTACAAGAAGTCCATCAAGGGTTGTGTGTACCAATTCCCTATTAGACAGGGTCTTGCCAGTAGACAAAATTTGGTCCTTGAGTTCAATAATCCTTATAAAATTGTTAAAATTTGGGTACTAGAGGACAAGTGGTTCCCTAAGGCTTTGATCTTTGGCCTAGGGAAAAGTATCCAAAATTATTTAACTTTTTCTCCTAAAGTGACTTTATAAGTGGTAAAGTCAAATCTAATTTAAAAGTAACTTTATAAGTGATAAAGTTACTAAGTCTAATTTTAAAGTGACTTTAATAAAATCAATGTGAAATTAGAAAGTGAAAAGTGACTTTGGAAATAAAAGGCTAAGTGGGTCTTTATTAAAGTGGGGTGAATTAAAAAATAAAAAGTGAGATTTAAATGCACATTTAATCTCAGCCCTAGATCTAAAGCTATCTCAGCCATTGGATTTAGGGATTCCCCAAAAGTCACTTAGAGTTAGGTTAAAGGAGGAAAAGAAGGAAAAGGTCACTCAGGGATTCCCCAAAAGTCACTTAGGGTTAGGTTAAAGGAGGAAAAGAAGGAAAAGGTCATTCATTATTTCATGAGCAGATTGAGAGAGGAGGAGAAGAAAGCAAGGAGATTTTCTGAGCACTGAGAAGAAAGAGGGCAGCAGTAAGGATACTTCAGCAAATCCGTACAACACCTTATTGGCACAAATCCCAAGGCAAAAATCCGTACAGCAAGAGAGAGGCACTGTTTCCAAGAAAGGGAGGCACGAAAATCGAGGAAGAGTGCAGCAGCATTAAGCACGGAGTTCAAGGCAAAAATATGGGCACGAAAATCGAGAAGTACAACTAATATTTTCGGCACAAAAATCGAGAAAAATGACAACAGCTTCAGCGCATATTTCGAGGTAGTTTAAGGGCATGGATTTCGAGGAGGGTTGTTCTACAAATCCTACAGTTTCGTACAGTTGATTTTGGCATGTTTTCCGAGGTGGTCGTACAGCATTTATTACTGTCATTAATGCTATAAAATTTTATTTTTTGCAAGTTGTTAATTTGGCACAATTTCCGAGGCGGTGTGCAAGCACAGAAATCGAGATAAGTCTGTAATTTTGGTTGCTGGAATTTTTACTGTGTTTTTCTGTCTCACTGTAAAAGCATTATTCAGAAATAAAGAGGAGCTTTCGAACTGGTTTTCCCCAAGAGTTGTAGGGGGTTTTTCCAGGGTCATATTGACCAAAAATCAGCGTGTCATTTTCTGTGTGTATGGCTGAAATTATTTCTGAGTTTTATTTCTGCATTTTCCAGCACTTTGAAATTTCTAGAATTTGTGTTTTCAGAAATATTTATTATTTCCAACTTGTTGAATGTATGGTTATGGGAATGGGCATTTAACTACATGGGAGTAATAAGGAGAAACTGATAACCAGGGTTAGGCTAAAATTTCTACATGATATCAGAACTTGGTTCGCTGAAAAACGCAATTGGGACAGCAAGTGAAAAATTACAGCAAGCTTATATTTCACACAGAAAACTGAACCTTTACCACATCATTGAAATTTTTATTTTGCTAGGACAGCAAGCATGTCTTTGAGCTTGAGGGTGGAGGATAGGTTGGATGAGCATAGCAACTACAGTACATGGAGGGAGAGAATCCAGAGCATCTTTGCGGGGGCAGAAGTCTGGGGCATCATGGTTCACACCACACAACACCCAGTAGCAGTGCACGCTATCCCTGTTCAGTTGGTTGAGTTTAACAAGAAGAATGCCAAGGGAAAGACACTGATTCTAGATAGTATTAAAAACCATGTCATTCCTCATGTGAGAGGAAAGAGATTCGCACATGAGATGTGCACAGCCTTGACCAATCTCTACCAGAGTACCAATGAAAACAGAAAAATGGTCCTAAGGGAGAAGTTGAAGGCCATTAAGATGGCAAAGACTGGTAGTGTCACTGCATACCTCACAAAGATCACTACTGTGAGAGATGAGTTGGCAGTTGTTGGAGAGGCCATTACACCCACTGAGTTGGTGCGGATTACAGTGAATGGTCTTCCCAAGACATGGGAGAATTTTGCAGATGGGATTGTTGCACGGGAGACCCTTCCCACTTGGGAGAGGTTGTGGGATGATTGCATTCAGAATGAAATCGGAAAGAACCATCTTGGGGCAGCCAAACTAGTTGAGGAGGATGACAATGTGGCATTGTTAGGAGAGGGCAAGAAGGGCAAGGGAAAGAAGCAAGCTTCCACAAGTAGTGGTGGGGACAAAGGTAAAGGTAAAGGTAAGCAGCAGGTGAACAAGGAGAAGGACTATTCCAAGGTGAAGTGTTGGAATTGTCAGAAGTTGGGACACTATGCAGTTGTGTGTCCGGAGAAGAAGAAGAAGGGAAAGAACAAGACCATGGCAGCATCAGCAGAGATAGAGGACTTTTCGGAGAGCTTTGACCGGGAGTTTGGGTTCATTGCTTGTGAGTCCACTAGTGCATGATCCCCTGCCACGGAGGTTGAGAGGGAGTGTGCATTTCCCTCCACTAGCGGAGCATCTTCAGGTATTTGGTATGTTGACAGTGGGGCTTCATGTCATATGACAGAAGTCCGTGAGTACTTCTCAAAGCTTTCAGAGAGTGGCACTGATATAGAGGTAGTACTCAGAGATGACAGCATTGTTAGAGCAATCGGTGCAAGGACATTGACATTTGATAGGGAACCCAAACCTTCCTTGAAAGTGTCTGATGTTCTATATGTGCCAGGGATGAGGAAGAACCTTATATCCGTCTCAGCATTGGAGGACAAAGGGTATGAGGTATTCTTCAGGGGAGAACAAGTGCTTATATATCCCAGGGGCACTCCAGCTTCTTCAGTTAGAGTGATTGGTGTACGCCATGCCAAGGTGTACAAGTTTTCATTTCAGCCCCTTTTGGCATTGAGCAGTAGTACCGGCAACAGAGCTAGCAGTTCAGAGCTGTACGAGATTTGGCACCGCAGGATGGGGGACATGTATCATGGGGCCTTGAGGACATTGTGGGAGATCACTACAGGTGTGCCAGATTTTAGTTCTGATCACATTGATACATGCAAAGGATGTATTATGGGGAAGTTTTCCAAATCCCCTTTTCCCAGCAGTCACAACAGATCGACTGGGATTCTTGATTTGATTCATACCGATGTGAATGGTCGGATGTCTCATGTTTCCTTGAGTGGATATGAGTACTATGTACTATTCATTGATGATCACTCCAGGAAGACCTAGATTTATTTATTGAAGATCAAGAGTGAGGTCTTCAAGCGGTTTCAGGAGTTCAGAGCTCTTGTGGAGACTCAGACAAGTCAGAATATCAAGTCCCTTAGGTCAGACAATGGAGGGGAGTACACCCTTGGTGAGTTTGTTGATTATTGTGCGAAGGCAGGCATCAGGAGGGAGTTCACAGTTCCTTACAACCCCCAGCAGAACGGGGTTACGAAGAGGAAGAACAGATCCATCGTTGGGGCTGCTAAAGCCATGCTACATGATCAAGGGTTACCGTTGTTTTTGTGGGCAGAGGCCTGCAACACTGCTGTCTATTTGCAGAACAGGAGTCCACATCGTGCCTTGGGGCATGTGACTCTAGAGGAGCCTTTTTCTAGGAAGAAGCCTGATGTTGGTCACTTTTGTATCTTTGGGTGTATTGCATACTCCTATGTACCCAAGGAGAAGAGGACCAAGCTAGAGCCCACTGCAGAGAAGGGCATCTTTGTGGGCTACAGTGAGACCTCGAAAGCCTTTCGGATTTATATTCCTGCACAGAGGAGATTTGTTGTCAGGCGGGATGTGAAGTTTAAGGAGGACAGGGCTTTCAAGAGGTCACGGGAGTTAGAGTATCTGGATTCACCAGACGCTCAGGAGCAACTGAGTCAGTCACAGGGATCTAGTGGGCAGGGATCAGGAGGTACATCGATTACGATGTCAGGTCCATCAGTGAGTAGTGGCTCGTAGAGTCAGAGGGGTGGTGCTTTGGGCAGCATGCAGATCAATTCACTAGGTAGTCCACTGATGGACAGTTCACATGGTACTTCGGCATCTACAGGCACAGGTTCAGGCAAGAGGATAGCAGACAGACATTCAGGAGTTCAGGCCTCTGATGAGGATGAGGATTTTCACTCTTCGGTGGGAGAAGTGTGCTCAGGGAAGAGGAAGCCCAAGTGGCTTCAGGTTACCTTGAGAGAGGCCACATCTGTTGCTGGGCCGAAGAGACAGGTTAGAGAGAGCAGACCACCTGAGCGGTTTTGTAGCTTTATGGAAATGGTTGCCAACATCATTGACTCCGAGCCTTCTAGCTATGAGGAGGCAGCTAGCCAGCAGGTATGGAGAGAGGCCATGCAGGAGGAGTATTCTTCTATCATGAAGAATGATGTTTGGGAGGTGGTGTCGAGGCTTGAGGGCAAATCCGTGGTTACTTCCAAATGGCTTTACAAGGTAAAGCACACTGCAGATGGCAACATCGAGAAATTCAAGGCTAGATTTGTGGCTAGAGGGTTCTCCTAGGTAGAGGGAGTTGATTATGAGGAGACCTCCGCTCCCATGGCTCGATATACTTCCATTCGCTCCATTATATTGATAGCAGCAGAGATGGGTTGGAAGATCCACCAGATGGATGTGAAGACGGCATTTCTCAATGGCTTCATAGAGGAGGAGGTGTACATTGAGCAGGACAGAGCTTTGAGGTGCATGGGAAGGAGTCCCATGTATGCAGATTGAAGAAGGCCCTTTATGGCCTGAAGCAAGCTCATAGAGCTTGGTACTCCAGGATTGATACGTACTTGCAGGAGATGGGTTTCACAAAGAGTGATGCAAATCCGAACCTATACTTTATTGTGATAGGTGAGGAGCCTCTCATTCTGGTGTTGTATGTGGATGACTTGTTCATTACGGGTGCAGAGAGACTCATAGAGGGCTGCAAGAGAGATCTTTCTTCGGAGTTTGAGATGAAGGACATTAGCTTGATGCATTACTTTTTGGGTTTGGAGGTATAGCACGAGGAGGGGCATTTCTTCCTGGGACAGGGGAAGTATATTGTGGACATCCTTAGCAGATTTCACATGGAGGATTGTAAACCCATGTCGACACCTATGATCACTAACTGGAAGAAGCTTCACGCTTCAGATTCCGAATTCGTGGATCCCACATTGTATAGACAGTTGATTGGTTCCTTGATGTATTTGGTCAACACTAGACCAAATATATGTTTTGCAGTCAACACGATGAGCCAATTCATGTGTGAGCCCAGGAGAGTGCACTAGGTTGCTGCAAAACACATTTTGTGATACTTGCAGGGGACAGTGGATTATGGTCTGGATTATAGACAGGGAGATGGATTGAGATTGGCAGGGTACACTGATTTTGACTGGGCAGGTTGTGCTTCTGATAGGAAGAGCACTTCAGGGTGTTGTTTTAGGTTGGGTTCGGCAGTTGTGTCGTGGTTCAGCCAAAAGCAGCAATCAATAGCATTGAGTTCAGCAGAAGCAGAGTACATGGCAGCCAGTCTAGCTAGTTGTGAGGCCATATGGCTTCGCAAGATGTTGTTTGGCTTATTTGGTCAACCGTTGAGATCTTCAGTGATTTACTATGATAATCAGAGTTACATTAAACTCACGGAGAATCCAGTATTTCATGACAGGTCAAAGCATATCGGGATCAAATATCATTTCATCAGAGACTATGTTCAGAAGGGAGCTGTGAAGCTTGAGTATATTCCCACAGATGAGCAGGTCGCAGAGACAAGATGGGTGTGGTGAGGAACACTTTCCTCAGTAAGAGTGCGTGTTAAAATTTGGGTACCAGAGGACAAGTGGTTCCCTAAGACTTTGATCTTTGGCCTAGGGAAAAGTGTCCAAAAGTATTTAACTTTTTCTCCTAAAGTGACTTTATAAATGGTAAAGTCAAATCTAATTTAAAAGTGACTTTATAAGTGATAAAATCACTAAGTCTAATTTTAAAGTGACTTTAATAAAGTCAATGTGAAATTAGAAAGTGAAAAGAGACTTTGGAAATAAAAGGCTAAGTGGGTCTTTATTCAAGTGGGGTGAATTAAAAAATAGAAAGTGAGATTTAAATGCACATTTAATCTCAGCCCTAGATCTGAAGCTATCTCAGCCATTGGATTTAGGAATTCCCCAAAAGTCACTTAGGGTTAGGTTAAAGGAGGAAAAGAAGGAAAAGGTCATTCATTCTTTCATGAACAGATTGAGAGAGGAGGAGAAGAAAGCAAGGAGATTTTCTGAGCAGTGAGAAGAAAGAGGGTAGCAGCAAGGATACTTCAGCGAATCCATACAGCAAGAGAGAGGCATTGTTTCCAAAAAAGGGAGGCACAAAAATCGAGGAAGAGGAAAGCAGCATTAAGCATGGAGTTCGAGGCAAAAATCTGGGCACGAAAATCGAGGAGAAGTACGCTAATATTTTGGCACAAAAAGCGAGAAAAGGATAGCAGCTTCAGCACAGATTTCGAGGCAGTTTCTAGGCACGAAGTTCGAGGAGGGCTATTGTACAAATCGTACAATTCTGTACAGTTCCGTATAGCTGATTCCGACACGTTTTTCGAGGTGGTCGTACAACATTTATTGCTGTCATTAATGCTGTAAAATTTTATGTTTTGCAAGTTGTTGATTTAGCACAATTTCCGAGGCAGTGTGCAAGCACGAAAATCGAGATAAGTCTGTAATTTTGGTTGCTGGAATTTTTACTGTGTTTTTCTGTCTCACTATAAAAGCATTATTCAGAAATAAAGAGGAGCTTTTGAACTGGTTTTCCCCAAGAGTTGTGGGGGGTTTTTCCAGGGTCATATTAACCAAAAATCAGCGTGTCATTTTCTGTGTGTGTGGCTGAAATTATTTCTGAGTTTTATTTATGCATTTTCCAGCACTTTGAAATTTCTAGAATTTGTGTTTTCAAAAATATTTATTATTTCCAACTTGTTGAATGTATGGTTATGGGAATGGGCATTTAACTACATGGGAGTAATAAGGAGAAACTGATAACCGAGGTTGGGCTAAAAATTTCTACAAAAATAAGATTGAACATATTCTTCCTTATTCAATTTGATATCTTTGAGTTGTTTCTTCAAGTGAAGGACATGATTCAAATTTTGGACTTCAAACAGACCAACAATCTTGTCATACATTTCCTTAGATGTCTTCAATTTGGAGATACAGGTAAGAAGATGCTCTTTCAAAGAATCAATGATAATTTTGAGGGCTTTGATCTCACCTTTCTTGTATCTTGCTTTAGCAGCAACAGGGGCATTTTTAGGAGGTTGGGGTACACCTCCTTGGACATACTCGAGAACATCTTCTTCATCCAAGTTGGTGTCCAATCTGAGTTTCCAAGCAGCGTAATTTGAAGCACCTGTCAATTTCTCGTTGTCCTTGAAGAAGAATGTAACCATCTGAACTGATCTATTGTTGTATTTTGAGCAGCAAATAAGGTCTTTCAGCAAATAATTTCCTTAAGCTTACTGTTCTTGAGCTTATCTTCACCACAACTCCGATACCATGTTAAATTTTTCAATTTTGAAATTAATTGTCTTAGATCTTCAACCTTTAAGTGCAGACAGTAACCAACAACAATATAGAAGAGAGTCAATGAACAATAAGACTGTAGATTTGGTCCAATACCAGGGAAAAACCCCACTATGGGGGAAAACCCTTTAAGAATACCCTTATATTAGATCTTCATCAAATGGTTAGCAAAGATACATAAGCAAAGTACAAAACCCTTTTCTCAATGACAATAACATGACCCCTTTAGGAGAGATCTTCTGAAGTGCAAGATCTGATTAATGTAGAATAACAGATCCTTCAATCCTTCAACAAAGTTTTTAAGTGTGAGAAGTAGATTAGCTTTCACGAATGAGATAGACAAGTCTACAGATGCGTGCTAGAAATCCAAGACAATACGCCTTCACGATAAGATTATTTGTCCACAAATAACAAGTAAATATCCTCCACGTGCGAGAGGATGAGACTTGTAATATGAGATCTGCAAAAACTTATACAAGGGAGATATGCCAATGATGATAAGAGATCTGCCACTAATAATCAGATCTGCCAATGATGATAAGCGATTTTCCACTGATAATTAGATTTGTCGTTGATGATAAGAGATTTGCCACTAATAATCATATTTGTCGCTGATGATAAAATATTTTCCACTGATAATCAGATCTGTCGCTGATGATAAGAGATTTGCCACTAATAATCAGATCTGCCAATGATGATAAGAGATTTACCACTAATAATCAGACATGTCACTAATGATAAGAGATTTTCCACTGATAAATCAAATATGTCGTTGATGATAAGAGATTTTCCACTGATAATCAAATATGTTGTGATGATAAGAGATATGCCACTGATAATCAGATCTGTCGTTGATGATAAGAGATCTGCCATTGATAATCAAATTTGCCAAAGATGATAAGAGATCTGCAAATCTGTAATAGATCTACTACTAATAATAAGAGATCTGCCAATCTGCAACAAATCTGCCACTGATAACAAGAGAGATAAATTACTGATGCGAGGGCTTGATCACAAATGCGAGAACTAGATCACCAAAGCGAGAGAGAAAGAACTCGATGTGTTGCAAATCTTTCTTCAGTATATAGAAATCTTTGTGGCAAAATCCCTCCTCGAATTAAGTGTTTTAGAAGCTCCTAGAGTGATCCATTCAAATTATATAACTTAAGTAATTTTATTTTGCACATGTCTAATTGAATCACTTAAGTGATTTTATTTTGCACATGTCTAATTACTTTATAAAAAAAAAATTGAAATAACTTTTGCTCTTATGAAAAGATAATATGCTCTTCAGAAATAATTCACTTCAAGGATGAAAGGGGTTAACCACATAAAGTGATTTCTAGGGAAATTTCTCCCTAGTTGCTCAAAAATTCAACACGACTAAGCATCGTCGTGAAAGGGAATTTTTTGAGGCTATAGCCATATAAACATATGTTCCTGAAGCAACAAAAAAAGGACAATAAAATAACACCCAAGTATTATATATTAGTTTTTGTAGCATTGAATGTGTTTTAGCCACAAAACTTGATGGAGAGGCTAGAATACATGAGATCCCCAAAACCCAAAAATCGTTTCTAGAAATTCCGCCTAAAAGTGTCTCAATTAGATTATTAAACAATTTTTAAATATTTCCTAAGTCTAAACTTAGGGAATATGGTTAATTAATCAGTATTAATTGAGATAAGGTGAGAATCATCTAGAAACTCACACGAATTGACAAAGAATTAATCTAGGCCATCGATTATGTTTTAATCTTGGTCGTTGGTGCTCCAACGGAAGATTATAAAAAGTCGATGGATAGATGGAGAAGACACCAATGCAGATACTCAGTTGTCTAGGCGGTTCAATTTTCTCAGTGGCAGTAATTCAGCAGAGAAGATAGAGCCAGAGGGTGAGTAGCAAGTGGAAGAGGAGGGTAGCAGCATTCTGGGAGGAAGTTTTCAATTCCAGTAAGAGGCAAAGGAAGGAAGACCGAAATCTCCACAAGGTCCGCGTAAGCATTGTGTAGAGGGTGACACAGGGGGTGTTAGCTCCCCGTAATTTGCTAGATTAATTGAGATACAAAGGTATAAAGTAACATCAAACCAAGCTTTGGAATCCTAGGACCTAGCCTTTCTGGATTCGGAGAGGGATCTCTCTAGTAGGTGCAAAGATGTGAACTTGTCTGCTGATTAGGTTGATTTTAGGCTAGGTGTTAAGTGCAAGGTATTTTGATTGTTTTTGGTTGGGTATGATGCTCAGATGGATTTAGATCGAAAACAAGGAAGATTGTTAAGTCATTGGGCAATGGAGTCAAACAAGGTCATGAATGAGTTCATCAATGGTTTCAAGAGCATTTGCAGGGCAATTTAACTTGGTTGGTGGATCTTTAAGATTGTGAAGGATCATGAGATGGACATTAAACTTAAGAACAAACAAGCTAATAAAGGGCAGAAGTAGAATCCTTTATATACTTGTAAACTGAGAGAGTTAGAAGATTTATAAGCATAGCAAGGGAGTCAAAGGGTTAAGCAACACCTAATCCATTTGATTTTAGACTGAAAGCAGATAATCAACCAAGACAACATTCAGATAAAACATAGAAAGGAAAAACTTATTGAATCTTTCATGGGTTTTATCATCAAGAGCAGGGAAAACATTTAAGTTGCACAAGTAACTGTAACCGTAGAAGAAGAGACAAACCCTAGCATCCACAGTGACAGCTATGAGAGTTCCTTGAGACAATTTTAGCTAAGTAAGGCAAAGAGCATGATTAAGATAGACTTCTTTGACAAACTATAGGCAAAGCTGCTTCAAAACAGGATTTCAAGAACAGAGTATTTTAGAGGTAACAATATGCAGGGCTAGCCATAAATCATAATTAATACTAACTAATCTAAATCATTCAAGAAAATAGACAAGCCAAAAACTTATTAGAGAGCAAAAGATGAATTCTCTAACATATCTTAAGCAGAGGAAAACATTTAGGCAGTGAAAGAAACAAACAGATCTAAGGTGCCATCAACAAGCATATCTTAGTCTAAATTTTTTGTCCTACTACAGCATAGATGGATGGAAAACATATGAGAAACTTCGAAAACATTAACAAGAGAAAACCTCACCATCAACCAGGCCTATGGATCCTGCGAACAGTCCTTCTCCATCAACAAGTGAATCAGATCATGCATAAGCTCCAAGACATCAATTTCTCATCAAAGACTTCAAGGGACTATGTATTACTTCAGCATAAGTCATCAACATCCAACAAAATATACAAAGAGCCTCATGCTCTATTTATGGAGCAAATGAAGAGGTGGAAACCCTAAGAGGCTTCCAAAAATCCTAATTCAGCCATAAATGTCATAAATGTGCTTAATGACCATGCAAGGCCCAAGACACATAAAAGATAAGGAAATAAATGAAACACACCAAAACATAACTCCCCAATCAAATCAGGAGTGTTTTATCCAAGAAAATATTAAAAAACTAATTTGCCATTAATTTGTGTCTTTTGTTGACTTTTTGGCAAAAAGCTGTCTCTGTGCGTAGCTCCATATCAGCAAAATTTGGGGTCTGTTGCAGTTGAGTTTTGGACCCCTTCCCGGCATTGGATTCGGGCCCGTGATGGCTCATTGGAAAGCTTGGAGAGTCTACTTTCCAGAAATACTTGAGTTGTGCTGAATGGATGCCATTTACCTGCTCAAAAATCAAATCTCCCATGACTGCTCAACGCGCAGTGCCAGGCCTGAAAAGGAGGCAGAAAGGTCATTTTTGAGGTGTTTTTTGACCTTTTGAGGAGGAAAAAATGCTCCAAATGATCTGAAATTTTTTGTGGAGTCTGCTGGAGACATGACAAACCCAAAAATATAAACTTTAGCAGCTGAGGATGCCCCAAAAAAGAGCGTAGCGCCTAGGGCGTTGCGCTCCTAGGGGCCCAAATTTGGAAAAAACAACAAGTGTCCGGATTTTCTTCAAAATTGGTGGGTAGACCCCTCAAAGGGTTTTAGACACCTGCTGAGAAGCATCAACCAAGATCTCGAGGCTGTCATGAACTTTGGGCCCTTTTAGCTCTTCTAGCTCTAGGAGGGCTTGCCTCAATTTAGCATTGGCAATCATGCTCTTCCTTGCATAGTGTTTGACCATTTTCTTCTGCAAGGCAAGGCCCCTCTTGACCTCTTTGAAATGTTTGTGCTCCTACTTGTAATAGTAGATGACCCTTTGTGCTCTTTCAAAATCCTTTTCCCATTCTTGAAGCTGGGCATCTTTTTCTAGGCGGAGTAATTTTGTGTTTATCCCTTGGTCTTCATTATCATTGTCTAGATCAACAAAGAGGGGGCCTTGAGAAACCTTTTTAATCCTTTTAATCCTCCTAATTGGTGCCTTTGGCTCAACACTCTTCATTTTTTCTTTGCCTTTGTCCGATGCTTTGGTATTTTGTGAGGAGGTGGCCCCTTGCCTTTTAGAGGCAGCAAACACACTCCTTTTCCCTCTATGATAAGTGCATGAGAGAGGGGAAATCATGGGAGTCTCAAAGGCAATGTTGGCATCAATTTGTCCTTCACTATGCTCTGATTTTTCTATGTCTTCTATGGACTGATCTTTGTCAAGACAGTCATGACAGCTGTCATGACTCTTTCTTGCACTGTTTTGGGTACTTAGATAGTTGCCTTCCTCATCTGGCTGTTCTTCTTCTTCACTGCTTTCCTCCTCTTCATTATTGTCATCTTCCTCTTCATCATCATGTTCACTGTTTTTACCTTTGTGACTATCATCATTGGTTTTATCTTTGTTTTCTTCTTCATCATCTTGTTGCCCTTGGCCATTGCTGCATTCTTCTTGGCCACTTTCCTCTTCTTCATTTTCTTCTTCACTGTCCTCTTGATCATCTTGCTGCCCTTGGCCATTGCTGCTTTCTTCTTGGCCACTTTCCTCTTCATCATCTTTGTCATCTTCCTCTTCATCAACTTCTTCTTCACTGTCCTCTCCTTCATCATCATTATCTGTCTCATCTTCTTCCTCACTGTTGCCCCCTATTTGCCCTTCACTAGGGCTACTATCAGCCCCTTCACTTGGTAAATCAGGGGAGGAAGTAACAGGTGAAATTCTTTGTGGAGAAGGCACGTGGGGAGATGATGGCTCTGTGGAGGTAGATGGTTGTGAAGTGGAAGGCAAGCTCTGTTGGATGAAGGCCCGGGGGTCTGAAAACACATCATGTGAGATGAAGGTCTCCCAAGATATACCTTGTTTCTCTAGCTGGTATAGGACAATCATCTTGATCAGGGAGTGATGAAAGAGGCTAGGCATTTGGTGGTCATAGCTTTTCCTCTTGACAGCAAAGGCCATTTTATCAATACTCCGGAAAAGGTAATAAGGTAGGTTCATCATTTTGACTTTGGTGAAATGCATCAGCAATCTGATATGATATGAATAGAGCCGGGAATACCTTCCCTCACATGTGAAGAAACTGATAATCTGCGTCATTAACGCTGCATACCTCTCTAGCAGATAAGAAAAAGGAAAAATAGACTTGCAATTTTGCTGACAGGTGGGTTTCAAATACGGCCCATAGTAACTCAAATCCAATTTCCTTTGTTTGAACCAAAGCTCACCAACATCTGGTATACCGGTTGCTTTGGAAATGATTTCAAATGAAAGCTCAAATTGGACCCCTGCTAGATTAACTTGGTGGTTTTCTAGGCTACAAGCAAACAACCTGGTTAAGTCTGGATGGTATTCAACTCGCTTGACCTTCTCACAAAAATGGTAGCATCCTACATCCTGGAAGCATGAAAGGATCATAGGAGAGGAAGTGATTGGAGTGGTGTCTAGGGGCTCAAACCTTTTAGCTCTTTCCCCATGATGTTTTGGCTTGGTGGGAGTATGACTCTCATCACCACTAGTGTGACTATCACTCTCTGACATGATGGATGGTCCAAACAGCAGAAGGAACCTTGAGTTTTCTTTAGGGTATCTGGAGCAAAATAAGTGGTGTAGGTCAAACTTTTGCAAAGAGGGAAGCTAGGGTGAGGACATCTTTCAAAGCTTGGACTTGGTGGTAGAGGTCAGGTTTATACAACTCAGTCTTCTCTTTGTATGAAAACCAATCCTTCTTATAACCCTAGTTCAAAGACAATGACAATTTGTTTTTGCATAATCCAGGGTTTTGGTTAATCTCTAATCATGGATGACCTCTTTGAAAATCAATATTTGGGAAAAGGAAAGAAAGGTTGACTAACCTTGTTTCAACTTGCAAAGGGTTTGTAGAGGCAAAAACCAATTTTGAAAACCTTTGGCACAATTTTCTGAAGTGTTGCCAAGGGCGCAGTGCCTGTGCGTAGCGCTGGGTGTAAAGACAGGCTCCGGTGGTCGTTCCTGTGCCTGCGCGCAGCGCCACCCCGCGAGCGCGTAGCACAGTGTAATATTACACTATCTGCCTTGCCTCTGCGCATAGCGCCGGAGTCTAGGGTCGTAGCGCCTGCCAAATTTTTACAGTTTGCCCGAAAACCCAAAACATTTCCTCTCAACTGCTTCTTCTCCTTGGTAAAGGGCAAATGATGCATGGGGAAGGTTCAACTTGGCCTTTATACTTGATTTGAAAAATAAATTTAAAAAGCCCAAACCCACTTTTGTAAAGTTGGGGTCTCCTATCTTTCAATGTGTAATTTTGCTGTGAACACCCTTTTTAAATATTTCTCGGAAAACATGTTTATTCCTGCCTTTGCCAATCTTTTGGGGAGCAATATTTTTTGGCATGGAGGCCCTTTGTTGGGAGCCTATCGTTGAGATGCAGAAATCGAGGTCACATTTGCCCTTTCTTTGACAATAACTCATAACCTGACTTTTTACCTTAAAAAACTTTGTTTTTCTATCCTTTGGCAAAAAAATGGTCTTCTTTAACCTGATACCCTTTGTCTTTCTTCTCCTAGTGCAGGTGAAGCAGTGCTATTTTGGAAAAAACCTTAAGAAGGAGGCTTCTGTTCTTGAAATCTCTGAGATGGCTCCGTGCTTGTCATCAATGTTTTGTTAATCCACCAAAACAAACTCTGATACTCTTTTACCTACATGCTTGTTGTTTTTGTCTTGTTTGGGTCTGCCTCTTGGTGATGATTATGCCCTATTACTTTGCCTCCTCTTGTTGCTGGTGGTCATCTTGGCTTAAAAAAATGTGAACAAGGGCATTTGTCCCTTGCAATGTTTGTACTCTAAGCCAAGGGGGCCCTTTTGAGTGCAATCCTCTTTATGCATGGAAGGCATAACTTGCTGGGCACCAAATCCATCCTATAACTTAGTGAAACCTTTGGTGACCTAATGGGGACCTTTGGATTTGGATTTTGGATGGTCATTTAGACTTTAGGGATTACCAAGTATAAGATAGGACCTGTGATAAGCTTAGTGCGTTTTGAAGACCTAGGATCTAGCATTTTGATTATCTAGAGGGTTTGTAGAGACAATCAGTGTCTGGGAATATTATGGAAGAGTCATCAAGATTATTGGATTAGTGGGTTTGATCAATAGTAGGGAATCTTGTAGATAAGAAAAACAAAGGATTTGGGCCAAAAGGCAAGACATGGTGAAAAATGAGTGACAGTTGGGGTAAAATAATATGGCTTGAACCCAGGATGGGTCTTCCAGGAGTGGTGCGCTAGTGATGGCTAGATAGGATGATGAAAAAATAGGAAAAAAATTATCCTAAGGGTAATGAAGGCTGTGAGATTTCTAGAAATCACAATGCTTATGAACTTTGTTTCTAAAAATCTAGAAACAATGCTTAGTCATCTTGAGGCATGAAAATTAGGGATGACTAACAGTGGCTCCACTTGGGGAGGGCAACTCCCTTTCAGGAGGTGTCCAGAACTTTCAGATCTCTTGGTTTATGAGCCTAGTCCATTGGGCATATTTTTACCTCTTTCCCTTGCTGATGCTTGCTTGAAGCTGTGATCTTAGTAATCTGAAAAAACATGATTATCATCAACATCATCTCTACCTACCCAACCTACTTGCCTAACTTTTCTCCTTCCTTAGGTGCATTTGAACTGGCAAACCCTTGACATTTTTATTTTTTTAAAAACACAAATCAAACTATCTAATTGTACCCTTATTTCTTCCAGGAGTTCAGATTAGGCTAATGAACTTTCTTATTCTCTACCTGGTCTAATCATTTGTCAAGATTAAGCTGTTTGACAAACTTCGTTCTCTAAGCTATAAACATGAAATTGAAAGCATGGTTTAAATCAGGATTAGGCAATCTAACTTACCATGAGTTGTGGCATAAGAACAAGCTGCACACAAACGCTATTTTGTATAAAAGTAAAATAGGAAGATAAGGGTTGTGATCTATCATTTGTTATGCATCCTTATCTTCCTCTTTGGTTCTGTTTTGAGCATGTGGAACCAGTATCCTTTCATTCCCTAATCTATCTCTTTTTACAAGTCAAGTTTGAATGATTTAACAAGCTCTCTTTCACTAACTTATCAGCAAATAAATTGAAAACATGTTCAGCCATGACTAGGCTCGATGACCGAACAAGACTCGTTTTTCAAAGACTAGTAGTGGCATTTTTGCTTGCACACTTTCAGCAACATCATTTTTTTACTTTTTATTTTTGGTATGGGGTTGTACCTATCTTTCAATTCCTGCCCTCTTTTCCCTTTTTCTATTTTTTAGGGTTTTTGTCTTTATATCCTTTCATCAAACAATGGTATGTACAAGGAATGAGAAAGTTTAAACTAAGGTTCTTGACAAAAGTAATGTTTAAGAATCCTCCCATTTACAGGACCTCCAAACATTTCAGTTCCATCAAGTTCCTTCAGAAAGAAAGCATTTTTGCCTCTCACCGAATCAATGATATAGGGGCCTTTCCACAGATTTTCAAACTTACCATGTTTGCCTTTGTCCTCCCTTCTTGAATCCCATTTCAGAACCTTGTCTCCAATCTGGAAATCATTTGTTTTGGTTCTTCTATCAAATATTTTCTTGATATTGTCCTAGATAGCTTGGGTCCTTTTGTAAACTTCTTCTCTTGATTGTTGCAAATGAATGGTTTGGTTCAGCCTCCTCTACATGTCATTTTCTTCTGATTGAACCTCTTGAAGAAGCTTCCTGACTGGGACTCCTAAAGAGGTGGGAAAAACTACATCCATGCCATACACTAGTTGATAGGGAGACATACCAATGGATTTCTTGGTGGTTAGTCTATTAGCCCATAGTGCATGCACTAGTTTTCTATGCCATGCCTTTTGATTCTGTTCTAAGAGCTTCTTAATGATGTTTACCAAGCTCTTGTTAGAGGACTCAGCTAGTCCATTCCCTTGTGGGTAATAAGCAGTGGAGTGACCGAGGGTGATGTGATATTTATAGCAAAAGTCCACCATTTTCTTAGATGTAAAGGCAGCAGCGTTATCGGTGATGATCTTCTTAGGACAACCAAAGCTGGATAGGATGTTGGTTTCAAGGAATTTGATGATAACTGAATCAGCGGTGTTTCTAGAAGGAATGGCTTCTATCCACTTGGTGAAATAGTCAGTGGCAGTGAGGATCCACTTATGTTGGGCAAATGAAGTAGGATGGATCTCTCCTATGAAGTCCAAACCCCACTGCTAAAAAGGGGCTTCAACACTGATGGGGTGCAAGGGTAAAAATAGGAGCTTTATTTTGCCATCAAAGATTTGGCATTTATGGCAAGTTATGACTAGTTTGTGAGTATCGGAAAATAAGGTGGGCCAATAGTAGCCAGCTTTAAGGATCTTGTTGGCTGTGGTCTTCCAATAGAGATGACCCCCACATTCTCCTTCATGTAATTCATGCATGATTTTCTCTGCATCATCTTCAAGCAAACATTCAAGTAGTAAACCAGCAAAAATCTTCCAGTACAATACTCCATCCAAAATGAAGAAATTTAATGTTTTCTATTTTAAGAATCTTGCTTTAGTTTTTGACAAAGAAGGGGGAGCATTGAGATAAAGAAGAACATAAATAATATCAGCATACCAAGGTGAATTTAGAAACATTTCTTCAATGTATGGTGCTATACTTTCTTCAGTTTCTTCTAACATGCCAACCATATTCATTTCTATAGCTTGGAAGTTTGAGTCAGCCATAAGTTTTGCAAGTCCTTGTCCCTTAATTAATTTAGTGGGTCTGATTTCCAAATCATATTCTAAAATGGTAGCAATCCACTTGCCCCTTTACCTTCAGGTTCTTGACTAAGTATATCTTTGACAATGATGTTTGGGACAAAGGCTATGTTATGTGAATGCAAAATATAAACTCTAAAATCCTTCAAAGCTTTGATTAAGGCAAAGGCTTGTTTCTCCATAATGTTATATTTCAGAGGAGCATCCCTTAAGGCTTTGCTGAAGAAAGCTATGGGCTGCTCTTGTCCCATGATATTATTTTGCAATGATACTATTGCCACAGTATGTTCAGAGGCAAAGGAGAAAATGTAAAAGTCCTTGGTGAAGTTAGGGCTGATTAAGACTGGTGTTTGCATGAGTGCTTGTTTTACCAGCTCAAAATATTTTTTTGCTTCCATATTCCACTTCACTCCTACTTTCTTTTTCAACATATTGGTGATATTTCTTAGGAGCTCAGCAAGGTTAGGGATGAATCTTCTTAGGAAGTTAATCTTTCCAATGAAATATTGCACCTCTTTAATGTTTCTAGGGTGGTTGATTTGTAAGATGCCTTCTATTCTTTTGGGATCTATCTTGATTCCCTCCTCAGAGATGATGTGACCCAAGAGTTTTCCTTCCTGAAGGCCAAACAAAGTTTTCTTAGGATTAAGGGACAGGCCATACTTTCTACATTTTTCGAAGACTTTTCTCAAATGGACTAAGTGCTCCTCATCAGTCTTAAAGTAGATAGTGATGTCATCAAGGTATATGTGTAAAGTTTGTGTAGATGTTCTATGCTAGGAGCAATTTCACTTTTATTCTAGCAATCATACAAGGTAGTTAAGCAAAATGCAGATAGAACATATAAGTAGATCTTACAGAAGACAAATCAGAAACAGGAAAAATGTGTGTGTTCGTTTCGGCGGTCAACAGGATGCTTCAACCGGCAAAGTCTCCTTTGGTCAGCCAGCCCAGCATGTGTCACAACAGTCCTCCAATCAGCAAATGAGTCAACCCAAGTCAACTCTGCAAAAGTCAACGCTGTCCTGAAAAAGTCAACGCAGGGCAGCAAGCTAAAAGTCAACGCAGCAGCAAAACGGTCAACCCTTTGACCTCGATTTTTGTGCCAAGTAGTACGGCCTTCAAAAATCGAACCTTCCACAAGTTTTTAGGTTGATTGGACCATGCGTTGACCAAAGTCAACGCTAGTCAAACTTTCTGCGAAACCCTAGCAGCAGAAAGTCGTACTTCAGCCCAGCCGTACGGTCTGTCCTCTTTCTCCTTCACACGTGTGGCTGAAACTCGTCCTTTAGGTAGCTCGTACTATTTGATGAGAGAGGAAGATGTGAGTTGTGATGATGATAAAATGCTCTCCAACTTTTCCTGTATTTATATCCATCATTGGGGCGTGTGACACATCTGCTGGGGGCGTGCAACCTTAAGGCCGACCTGCACATATAATTTATTAAGAATAATAAATTCAAAATAAATGTTCTGCTCATCGGATTAAGACATATTATATATGGATTTTACACCTCTCCGAAAGAGGAATCCAACAAAAAATATTAGCCTCTTAATCTGAGCATCATAACATGGAGTTTGGACCTAGTTGTCCAAATTTAACACTCCCTCTCAACTAGGGAGAACTCCATCTATTAGTGCAATCAACATCGTGCGTCATCCCGCCGAAACTTGCTTTGTTGGCTTCTTTATTTCAGAACAGAAGTGGGTCAGTCACAAAGACATCATCCCCCGACTGACATAATCAGTCCAGAGGTCCCAGACCTCACAAATCTTGATCCCAGATCAAGTGGTTGGACAGTGCCATCCTAGATAGAGAGTACGGCAATCTCTGATGCGTCCATCAGTCTTTGCTAATAGTCTCTAGCTTTTCCACACCTCATTGGCCAAATGAGAGGTACTTCCCATGAGCCCTGAACTCAATGGGTAGGATGCATACGGGGCACAGATAAATGAGTGGCGAACCAGCTCAATAATCACAAGGGTGGGGCGGAAGCATTATGAGTGCTTATAGCTCCGAGAAGCTATCCCCAAAGCCCCCCAGAGCTCCCAGAGCTCATCGTCCAACAGGACCCACATCATAGGGTCTTTCCACGACACCAAGACTCTCACGGAAGGTTAGGAACTTGACCTTCCCCGGGGGCTTAGTGAGAATATCCGCGACCTGCTCATCAGTTCCTATATGATCGAGCCTTACGGCGCCTCGCTGTACCATATCCCGGATAAAGTGGTACCTGATATCAATATGCTTGGATCGGTCGTGGAACACGGGATTCTCAGTCATACGAATCCCACTCTGATTATCACAGAGTATCACAGTGGTATCTAGCACATGTCCAAACAGCTCACTAAAGAGCTTCCGCAACCAAACTGCTTCACAACAGGCCATACTAGCAGCAATGTATTCGGCCCCCGCGGTGCTCAAAGCCACCGACTTCTGCTTCCTGCTCATCCATGAGATCGAAGCAGAACCAAGATTGAAGCAGCATCCCGATGTGCTCTTACGATCCACCACACTGCCAGCCCAATCGGCATCGGTATATCCACGGAGTGTCACACTCCCGGCAGTGTATCTCAGCCCATGGTTTATCGTGCCCCGAAGATATCTCAAAAGATTCTTGGCACCAACCCAGTGAAAATGATGAGGCTCAACCATCTGTTGACTCAAAGTGTTCACTGCAAAACATATGTCCGGACGTGTGTTCACTAAGAACATCAAAGCTCCTATGAGTTTACGATACTCAGTAGGATTGGCCAAGATAGGCCCAGCAGCGCTGCCACTCAACTTCTTAAAGTTGAGTTCCATTGGTGTCGATACGGACTTACGGTCCACCATCCCAAATCTTTCCAGAAGTTTCACAATATATTTTCCTTGAGAAAGGAAAATCTCTCCAGGTCTCTGCCAGACCTCCAGGCCTAGGAAATAGTGCATCAGTCCTAGGTCTTTCATCTCGAACTCAGCAGCAAGCTCCCTCTTACATTGATGAATGAGAGGGTCATCACCTGTCAGGAAGAGGTTGTCCACATACAGCACTAGAATGAGAGGCTTCCCTTCCACAACCTTGAAGTAAAGGTTTGGATCAGCATTGCTTCGAGTGAAGCCCAGCTTCATCAAGTAACTATCCATCCTCTCGTACCAAGCTTTGGGTGCTTGCTTTAACCCATAGAGGGCTTTCTTCAACCTGCAGACATAAGTGTCTCGATCTTGAACTTCAAATCCCAGAGGTTGTTCTACATACACCTCTTCCTTTATTGCACCATGCAGAAAAGCGGTCTTGACATCCATCTGATGAAGACTCCATCCTTGCGTAGCGGCAAGGGCTATGATTGATCGGATGGTGGTATATCGTGCCACAGGTGCAAATATATCGTCATAGTCAATTCCTTCCTTTTGAGAGAAGCCACGGGCAACAAACCTTGCCTTAAACTTTTCAGCACTCCCATCAGATCCATGTTTGATCTTGTAGAGCCATTTAGCGGTGACAACGGATTTGTCCTTCGGTCTCGAGACCACATCCCAGACATCATTCTTCATAATAGACTCATATTCTTCATGCATAGCATCCTTCCAGACTTGATGCTTGATGGCTTCCTCAAAAGATCCAGGTTCAGATTGTACAATAGTACTCATGGCAGCTAGATACCCTTGGTATCTACACGACTTCTTGCTTTCTCGGAATGTCCCCCTTGGGGCAGCATGACCCTCAGCATCTTCGAGGGTGTCCCTGAGCCATGATGGTCTCTTTCCTAGTGAAGGGGGTGGATCAATAGGGTCCATTGGCCCTTCAATATCAGGCATAGTCTCATCCTGGGGTTCTTCCAGATTTCCTGGTCTATCTTCATGATTTTCTTCAGATCTAGGAAGATCTACTACTTTCTTCAGGGAAGCATCTTCGTCAAAAGTGACATCATGGCTTATCTCTACTTCCCTTTGACCAGGTACATAGACTCTATATGCCTTAGAAGTCTCACTGTAGCCCACAAACATTCCTTTCTTCCCAGTAGTATCCAGCTTACTTCTCTTTTCTTTCGGCACATGAAAATAGACGGGACATCCAAAAATTCTAAAATGTGAGACATCAGGTTTCTTACCAGAGAAAACCTCTTCGGGAGTTTTGGAGTCCAGAGCGGAATGAGGGCATCGGTTTTGAATGTACACAGCAGTATTTGCAGCTTCTCCCCACAGAAACTTCAGTAGACCCTGGTCACATAGCATGGCACGAGCAGCTTCCACAATAGTCCTATTCTTGCGTTCAGCAACACCATTCTGCTCAGGAGTATATGCAGTGGTAGTCTCCCTCTTAATGCCAGCTTCTCTGCAAAAGTCTTTGAACTCATTTGACTCATATTCGGTGCCATTGTCAGTCCTCAAAATCTTGATCTTCTTTCCGGTCATATTTTCCACCAAGGCTTTGAAGGTACGGAACCACATGAAAGCCTCATCCTTCTTCTTCAAGAAGTATATCCAGGTTTTGCGAGAGAAGTCATCAGTAAATGTCATATAGTAAGAACATCCCCCCAGGGATGTTACGGGTAACATACCAGAAAGATCAGAATGGACCAATTGCAATATATCGGATGTCTTTGTGACACTTGAGGGGAAAGGTCCCCTTGTATGTTTCCCTTCAGCACAGCCCTTACATACACCTTCATGATTATTTCCAAAATCAGGCATCCCTGTCACCACCTTCCTTGCTTCGGGAAGGGCCTTGTAATGAAGGTGTCCAAATCTCCGGTGCCATAGTTCGGTTTGACGGATAGTATCACAAGTCATAGCTCCCAACGGACTCCCTCCAACCTGGTAGAGTGTACCAACTCTAAAACCAATTGAGATAGCTTCCTTGAAGCTCTCCTTCCACATGAGCACTTTTCCATCAGAGAAAGTTACATTGAATCCTTTGTCTTCCATGGCAGATACAGACACAAGGTTCTTCTTCAGTTTAGGTACATAGAGTACATCTTGCAAACGTAGGACTTGTCCTTGAGACAAGTGGAGGGTCACAGTCCCTGTCCCTTTCACGGGATAAGTGGCATTATCCCCAAGGATAATTTCTAGATTAGTATCCCTTTCAACCATGTCAGAAAGTGCTTCCTTGAATCCGGTGATGTGTCTTGAGGCACCACTATCAATTAGCCAGACATCCATAGTGTCGGGCGGAGATGCAGCTGAGAGAGCAGATACTAGAATATACTCATTTTTGTTATCAACAACATTAGACTCCTCATACCTGGTATTTCTGGTCCTTTTAGAAGGTTGATTGTTTCCTCCAAAGTGAGCCTTCCTCTTTCCTTTGGATTTGTCATTTCTTCGATTCCCATTCCTTCGGTTGTTGTTGTTATCGTCACCATCGGGAGAATCCTTCTTGAAGGGGCATTCTCTAGCATAGTGTCCAGACCTATGACAGGTAAAACATTTACCCTTCTTCTCTTGAGTCTTAGTCCTTCCTTTGTCCTTGGAACCACCGGAGTTCTTCTTTCGGGAATGAGCACCATAGGCAGCATTTCTTTCATTATCAAATTCCTTCATCCTTGTTTCTTCTTGCATGCATCTAGACAGAAGCTCATCAAAGTTAGGAATGGTATTATTGTTGAGAATGGTAGTTGTGAATACTTGCCATTCATATGGAAGTCCTCCAAGTGCGGTGAGAACCATCTCACGATCAGCTAGTGTCTCCCCAATAGCTAGCAGATTGTTCCTGGTTTCGGTCAACTTCATAAAGAAAGTTTGAATAGACTCGTCTCGGCCCTTCTTCATATTCTTCAACTTGTTCTTGAGGAATAGCACTTGGTTCACATTGTTTACTTGGAACATAAGTATCAATTTGTCATACATCTCCTTGGATGTGCCTAGTTCAGATATGTAGGCAACCAGACTCTTGTTTATGGATTCCCTGATCAGCAGCTTTGCTCTGATTTCTCCCTTCTTATACTTGTTTCTAACAGCAGCAGAGGCATTGGATGGAGGTTCTTGAATCTTCCCCGTCACATGATCCAAGAGATCATGATCTTCCAATTTGAGATCTAATATCATCTTCCAGGCATGGAAGTCATCACTTCCAGTCAGCTTGTCATTCTCCTTGAATTCAAGACTAGTGGAACCCATTTCCTCCGATGATGATTGCTATAGATAGAGTTTGTCTTCACCTCGGCTCCGATACCATGTAAAGTTTTGCAGATGTTCTATGCTAGGAGCAATTTCACTTTTATTTCAGCAATCATACAAGTAGTTAAGCAAAATGCAGATAGAACATATAAGTAGATCTTACAGAAGACAAATCAGAAACAGGAAAAATGTGTGTGTTCGTTTCGGCGGTCAACAGGATGCTTCAACCAACAAAGTCTCCTTTGGTCAGCCAGCCCAGCATGTGTCACAACAGCCCTCCAATCAGCAAATGAGTCAACCCAAGTCAACTCCACAAAAGTCAACGCTGTCCTGAAAAAGTCAACGCAGGGCAGCAAGCTAAAAGTCAACGCAGCAGCAGAACAGTCAACCCTTTGACCTCGATTTTTGTGCCAGGTAGTACGGCCTTCAAAAATCGAACCTTCCACCAGTTTTCAGCTTGATTGGACCATGCGTTGACCAAAGTCAACGCTGGTCAAACTTTCTGCGAAACCCTAGCAGCAGAAAATCGTACTTCAGCTCAGCCGTACGGTCTGTCCTCTCTCTCCTTCACACGTGTGGCTGAAACTCGTCCTTTAGGTAGCTCGTACTATTTGATGAGAGAGGAAGATGTGAGTTGTGATGATGATAAAAATGCTCTCCAACTTTTCCTGTATTTATATCCATCATTGGGGCGTGTGACACATCTGCTGGGGGCGTGCAACCTTAAGGCCGACCTGCACATATAATTTATTAAGAATAATAAATTCAAAATATAAGTTCTGCTCATCGGATTAAGACATATTTTATATGGATTGAACATCGCGATAAAATCGCGATTTTTTCAAGAAAACGATTAAATCGCCGATTTTTTCCACACAAAAAAATCGTAATAGCAACCCTATAAGTTCAAAAATCGATTTTTGTTTTTGTCATTTTTGCAGCCCTCTCATTTTCCTGACACACCCTGTTGGCAGTTAATGGTAATGTTAAATTCTTAAAGTAAAAGGATGAAAATGAAAAATAAAGGAAATATCACATTACCATGAAATGACTCAGGATGTTTAAGAGTGGTTTCGACCTCATTGGATTTCATATGGAGAAACTAGAATTTTAGATTTCACTCAAAATTCAGCAGACTTAATGGTTTTCAGGATTTCATGGTTTGGGGATTTGCAATGTTTCCATTTGATTCTATCATGTGTAAGGGTATGAGATTGGCATTTGATCGAGAGCATGAAGTCCTTTAAGAACCTTGATGTTGGTGGCATTGATTGTTGAACTTTGTTGATGTTGGTGGTATTGATTGTTGAACTCCCCTACCGTGGCCTTAACAAGAATGTACCCTTCACTCGAAGGAAAACAACTGGTTAGGCATGTTAATCTTTTTCTACCGCATTTTAAGGTTGAGGAGATGAACCCTTCACTCAAACCAAAATCATTGGTTAGGCATGTTAAACTTTTTCAATTTCTATCATGTTATAAGGTTGAGCAATCCAAGTCTGAAGACTTTGATCTAGATGATGTTTATGTATCTCTTGTTGATGATCCCATTTCTAGTAGCGATGAATCAATAATGAGTTTCATGAGGAGGAGGAGGAGGAGAAGCAACAGCAAGAGGAGGAGGTGACACCACCTACCCCTACTACCGATAGAGGACATGCTCTGCCTCCTTTAGCTCCTGGTGCTTCAGGATCTGGAGCACAACAGAATCCATTGCCAGCCCCGCCAACTTCTTCATCTAGAGGGAAAGCTGTTACATTTTCTCGCAAGAGGGGCAGAGGAAATCAATAGTATAGGTTATTTGGTGCATTCCTTTGTATATAACATTATGACTCATGATATGAGATACATTATTATATTTTTTGTTGATATTTTGAGGTTGAGTTGAGACTCAGGACTTAGTATTCAGGACATGATTCACTATTATGTGTGATGTAGCACTAGACATGATATTACACGTCTTATATATTAGTTTTTTTTTTTCATAATTATGTGTCAATGCATTTATTTTACGTTGTGGGTGCTTTAGATATTAAAAAAATTGAAAAAAAAATGAATATTTTTGTATGTGCCAATTTTTTCCCGATTTTTACGATTTTTTCCAATTTTTTCCCCTCGTCGATTTAATCCCGATCGCGATTTTCAAAACATTGCTATGAAGTAACCTATGTCTTCCGAAAAAAGCTATGTCCATTGCTCTTTGGAAAGTAGTCCCTGCATTCATTAAACCAAATGGCATTTTAACATACATGAATGTACCCCAAGGTGTAGTGAAAGCAGTTTTAAGTTGGTCATTTGGAAAGACTAGAACTTGGTTGTAACCTGAGAACCCATCCAGTAGTGAAATTCTCTACCTTTTGGAGTATGTGATCCATTTTAGGCAAAGGGTAATTGTCTTTCAAGGAGGCTTTGTTCAAATTTCTGAAGTCAATACAAAGCCTAATTTCACCGATCTTCTTCCTAACTGACACAAGGTTGGAAACCCATTCTGAGTATCGAACGGGAACTATGATCCTGGCATCGTACATCTTTTTGATTTCTTTCTCAACTGAGCGTAACAAAAGGGGGTTTATTCTTCTCAACTTTTGTTTAAATGGTTTCTGATTTTCTTTGAGAGGAATTTTATGTTGAATGATTTTGGTGTCATAGGATTTCAAGTCTTCATACCCCCAAGAAAACACATCTTTAAATTCTCTAAAAAGCTCAATGTATTTATGTTTTGTGAGAGATGGGAGAGTTTTGGACAGCTTGATCATTTTGGGCTCTTTCATCTCTCCAATGTTACACTCTTCTATATTTGTTTCAGTGGATTCCATATTGGGTTTTTTAGCTACATCATTAAAATCAAACAGCTCTTCTAGTGGTGTAAGGCCTCTTGGCAAGGTGTCATTTTTGTACTGCAAAATTTCAAATTCTTTTTGATCAGATTTATCAAATAATTCTACTACACAAGAGTTTTGAAGGTGGTTTATATCATCATCAAAGGGCAGCTCTGTTTTGGGAGTTTCTTTTTCAACAGAAGTATTTCTTTCAAATCTCAAACTCTGTTTTATACTTGCAAAGTCATTTCTGGATTGCAGAAAATCATCTATTTGGTCATCATTGTCAAACACTTGCCAATGGTTTAGGTTGTCCGGTACAGTAGGCCTGTTCTTTATTTTGATGAGGCATTGGTTCTCTTCATAAGGTAAAGAGAAATTGCTAGCAGCAAAGGCAAGCTCATTGGCAAGGCAGTTTTGGGCCCTAGGGATGAAAGTGAGCTCATATTTCTCAAAGGTTTTGAGAAGGTCTAGGGCAGCATTTCTATATTCCCTTAACCTAGGGTTCTTGGCTGAATATTCTCCCTTAATTTGATTTATGATCAGTTCTGAATCTCCTTGAACCAAGATTTTCTTAGCTTTGAGGTCTTTGAGTAGGTGTAAACCAATAAGGAAAGCCTCATATTCTGCAATGTTGTTGGTGCATTGGAAATCTAGCCTATAGGAATGGCCTTTATTTGTGTTGTGGAACCAAACCCCTACTCTTGAACCAGCCTTACCATAGGAGCCATCAAAGCTTATATGCCAAAGGGTGTCCATTTCAGTTTTGTCAATATTCTGCACTTTGGGGCTGCTAGGATTTGGGGTGTCATTTTCTTGGTCAGAGGGCGGGCTTGGTTGTTCTGAGGGGCTTAGTCCTTTCTCCTTGTCATCTATTTGTTCCTCTATGTCATTTTCATTGTGTAGGATGAAGGAGTCAAGGTCTGAGTGAATGGAATAAACCAGTGTGTTATTTGGCCTATTTATGTTACTCACCATGTATTTCATGTGGGATTCCCGGTATAATCTCCTTGTTTGATTGAACACTGGGATGGTGGCATAAGTCATGTCCATTTGAAGGCTTCCCTGGAGTTTGGCCCCCCATGATCTAGATAAAAGCATGCCATATTTTGGGGGGATGTCTGCCACAACTATATCCATGACTAGACTTTTAGCGAGGATTTGTACCAGATTGACACACAGATCCTTGATTAGGCCTAGACACTTGACCCTACTAGAATCAAAAGAGTACAAATCTTTGTAGGGTTTTGTGATC